>JAULBU010053072.1:0-12559 GCA_032358235.1 Odonthalia washingtoniensis | reverse complement strand
ACTACTACTACTACTACTACTACTACTACTACTACTACTACTACTACTACTACTACTACTACTACTACTACTACACTACAATTTATGAGCTGTATTATTACTGGTAGTACATTGGTTATTACATTTATTTTGTACATTACCTCAGGTTATGGGGCGCATACAGCGTATTGCCCCATGACTTAATGTGTGTGATGGCTCACTACGAAAAATAACATACAAATATTACTATCATGCTAATGGAACATATCAAAATATATATTTTTTGTATAACTATCATTTATTCAAAACACAACTTATTATCATAGATATGATTATCGTGTTCAAGTCCGTTCCTAGTTCTGAAGGAATTTTGGCATTATATCATGACAATTATGCATACTCAGTATCTGTTCAGCAAACCGTTTGCTGTCAAAGTCCGTGTCTGTCATAATTGATATGATTTATTCTACCGGGTTTGAACCACAGAAATCCCCCAGAAAGCATAACAATACTGCAAGATATCGAACCAAAAATTCCGCTCGTACAGAGTCTATGTCAGGTGATGATTCTTCGTTATCGCATGAACTCGTTTTGTCCCCAGATTGGATACTAATTGTGCATAAATGTTATCCAAATTCGGACTGCAATTCAAAAAAACGGAATTTTCGTTTAAAATTGTGGTTGAGGTGCCATTACCAATAGTGCTTCATGCAGCACAGTTAGTTATTTTTGAGGTACAGTTTCTATTTCTACCATGAAATATAATAGCCTCTTGCAATTTCTGTACTGTAGCTAACTAGTTCTCTATGGTTATCTCACTCAAGATTTCACCATATTAGTATTTTAGTATGCTGATTGTAACTCTCGACTGAGTTGAGATTTTCAGACGATTTTTTCCACGTTAATCTGTAACAGTTACTCGATAATATGTTGAGAGTTTGCATTTCACGATCTCTTTTACCTGTCTCGCAGAATGCAATATCTATTGCTAATTTCCTGCAATTCGAATTGGACTTCTCGTTTCTACATATAGATTATTTCCTGGTATAGTCTACATTTTGTCAAGGTATCAACTTTACTTATAAAACCCAACTTGCTGCTACTGTGTACTACCGCTACTCTGACTACTACTACAGTCTATTAAGTCGTTCTACGTACCTCTACAGCATCTACATACTAACCCCTCGTTTCCGATTCTTTCAAAGTTATGGGCCCAGGAAGTTCATCAAATCATCCCTTCCGTCACAAATTCAGTTGGGACATCAGATCTACACCTTGGACAGACGGACGCGGAAGTCAAGAAGGCTATGCTCTTGCTGTCAAGTTATGGGAGAAATTTCATGATAAGCTACCATCAAATAATTGCAACAAGCTGTCCTCCGATTTACGTGGTATATGTATAAAACCGCAATTGTTTGGCTGAGCGTATGACCTCTGTTCTAGCATCAGCGAGGAGACAATAGGATCTACTGTAGAAGTGGCTGCTATAGTTGCAGCAGTTCAAATCAGAGATCCTCTAAGTGAAACGTGAAATGAATACTGTATACACTGTTTTCAGTGACCTTCTCGCTATAAAACGTAAGCCGAATGAGACCTACATCAATTATGAGGCAAAATTAGCTGCTCAAGTAGCCAAATTTCACTCTCACGGATCATCTCTTCCATTACACCAGACCATCCTAGCTATGATGCTGTTATTGGGTTCCAACATTGACGATGCTCAACGAATTCCCATATTGTCATCGTCTGGTTCTGGTACTGTAATGTAGCCAACTGAGACTGATGATATGATCGTTACACATATCACTTATAAAAAAGTGGAAACGAAACGTGTCGTTGATAACTTTCACCGTCATATGTGTGGTAATTCTACGTACTCTAACTCGCATATTATTAGAACGGAATAAAATTGGGTCAAATGATATCCAAAGATATATTGGTGATGTAATCAGGAAATGAACCTCCTGTATAGCGTCATCCACACCTCCTTCGTCTCGGAAAGTATAAATTGGCTCATTAAATCGCCAGATAACATGACCGACAATTTCTATCTCGATTCCATCAGTCTCTTTCACTGTATGGACAGTTTCTCGAGATTCTCTTCGGTATATCCTGTCACCTATACGACTGTATTCTCTGCGTAAGTGGAGTTTGAATCTACGTGGCTTTCTCAATTCTGGCCCCCACTCGCAGTGCAAGGTGATCAAGCTTTTGGAAAACGCAAGTTTTTCGACTATTTGGCTATCAATGGTATAAACTTTTGACTTGTTCCGTCACGGAAGCATCGCAAGAATATCTCGGAGACTAAGAATGGTATATTTAGATCGATATTTCTTCGACTACTCCATGCATCTCCTGATGAAAATAAGGTGATCTTAGCGCTTCGTGCTGTAAGCATTTCAAATGATCTATATGGCAATGATATCATGTCATCATTCGAAATAGCCAAGGGTTATGATAAGCCAATTATTGACTACTGTACCCCGAATACTATATCAAATGAACTGATACATGCTCGTGACACTCTAATTGCAAAACGAAAACTAAATCTGATCATGAGAACTAAATCTTCTGCTAATACAGTTATTAAATCAGGTGACCTTTTACAGGTATTTGTCAAGAACGGGCACGAAAATCGCGTTAAATGGCTGTCACCTCGTCTAGTACTTGAGGTTGATAGAACTGCTGGTACAATAACAATACCAGGGGCAAATGGACATAGAATTATTACAGTTCTCGAAGATACCAGATCAGTAATTATAGATGATGATCTTGCATTAACTATGGTTGAATCAATTGAAAAAATTAATACAGAAATATCCGAATCACTCTCAACGGACGATGTAAATTCCGTCATTCAGCATGATAATGATAATGCCATCTCAATCACAAATGATGTCGATAATTCCGTCTTCGCAAATACGAATAGTGAAACACATACCACCTTCAACAATTTAATCGACGATTTGTATGACGTCCCGACCACAATTAATACCATCTCAAATGATGAAGACATCCCAAATGATGATTCCATCTCAAATGATGATGCCTACAGTAGTGTAAATCCTACAATAGATGATAAATAAATGGTAACTTACATATTGGTGACCGTATCGATGTATACTGGCCTTTGAATGATAAATAGTACCCTGGTACAGTAGATTCGATTCATGATAGTCGTCACCAAATCCAGTACGACGACAGTGATACATAGTCATTACTAGATGTAGAAAAATGGCGTTTACGTGACAGTCTCAGCAACTGCACTATATTGTCAGGACCAAAACTCAAATCCAATCAGCAATATGTCCTGAAATAAATGCTACGAACAATCGGGAACAAGTCTTTTATGCAACAACACGACCAAGTTTTCCAACAACCGGTCTTAATTATGGCATACACGGCTGAACAGACAGAGTTTATGAAAACTTTATCTGTCATACATAAATCAGACTTACCCATAATCTCGAATGTCATATCGTCCCACACTATTTATAAATTAAAGTATGATGACAAATAATTTAAATTGAAGGCATGCATTACCCCTCACGGAAACGCGAACAGAATGAAAACGGATCTTGAATCATATTGTAATATGTGCTCGCCCAGTGGGGTAAGGTTAATATTATAAATTGCTGCACTATATGGATGGCGCATTACTAAAACCGATGTAAAGGCTGCATTTATACAAAATGAGCTAGCCTCACGTGATGATTATGTGATTCCACCATGCGAATGCACCGATAAATAGCACTATTGGTTATTGTTGACAGCGGCATACGGATTAGTCAACGCCAACGCTAAATGGAAATACAAATCAGATCAACTATTTATCAAGTGGGGATTAGCACAATGCAAAGGAATTCCCCAGCTCTTCTATCTCATAAAAATGTTAAAGTAATACTGTCAGCTAAAATTGCTGAGGGAATCTTAGTCATTAGTGAATCAGATACAGTTAGCACATTTCTGACCGGCTTTGATCAGGTATTCAAGTTTGGCACTATTGCTCATGGCCCTTGTAACCTGCGGTTCTTCGGCATGACTATTGAACAGAACGAGGATTTTTCATCACCAATTAATGCTGATGAAAAATTATCTGCACTTGAGCAATATCTCTTAACTAGACTTCGCAGACGTGAATGTGAGTCTGAATTTACCGCCATAGAGAAATCTGCATTGATGTCACTCAACTCTTCACTAGGATGGCTAGGCATAGCAGCTTCGACCTTCTGTACCTTCTACAGTAGCTATCTACAGCAACTATAACCAGAAGCTGAAGAAGGCGTCTTAGTTACTCAGGCTAATTCTTTAAAAGTGGTAAAAACATTCGGGACAAACATACACTTTCCTAAACCAATATGAGAACAGTCTACAGTAACTGTTTCCATATTTACGGATGCTGGAAGATCAACAGATCATGGTAAATTAGCATACATATCCGGACTCCTCATTGGTCCGTTAAAGATCGATTCGATATTCCATGTGATATCATGGATGTCCCATAAATCGAACAGACCCGTGAAGTCTATTGCAGCTGCTAAAATATTGGCAGCTTCGGAAGCTATTGATGAGCTTAAAACTTTTAAGACGAATTTTTCTTCACTACTGTCAGTTCCAGTTCGTCTAATAATTATAGTGGACTCAAAAGACCTTTACACCTCATTATAAACTCATCGCAATTCCATCGATAGATGAATTCGGGCAGACGTGAATGTCATCAGATTTGAATACGAGAAGGGAAATGTCTACGAGATATGCTGGCTACCTGGAAGCAAAAATACAGCTGACCCTGGCACAAAGACTGAAAGTCCGTTGTGTCAGTGTTTCTAACTGCTCATGCACACTGGAAAAATTCTAATCAATCTCTCTAGATACGATTATCGTCGAAGTGATCGATCTCTTGGTAAAGAAATAACAATCCCAAAAGGAAATTGATATGAAATTTATTCCCTGTTAATTTTATCATCTTCTTCTATGGTCACTCTCTACTATTTTATTGATTATTTTGATTGTTACTCTCTGCAGTACCGGTGATAATATCCTGCTAAATTATTTTTTAGTTATTTTTGAGGCACAGTTTCTATTTCTACGAGGAAATATAATAGCCTCTTGCAATTTAGATACTGTAGCTAACTAGTTCTCTCTGGTTATCTCACTCAAGGTTTTACCATGTTAGTATTTTGTTGTTCTGATTGTAACTATTGACTGAGTTGAGATTGTCAGACGATTTATTTTGCAAGTTAAGCTGTGAGAGTTACTCCATAATATGTTGATAGTTTTACATATCTAGCAGAATTCAATGTAGATGGATAATTTACCGCAGTTCAAATTGGACTTCTCGTTTCTACATATAGATTATTTCCTGGTATAGACTACATTTTTTATAGGCATCGACTTTACTAATAAAACAAAACTTGCTGCTACTGTGTAGTGCCGCTACTCTCACTACTACCGTCTGTTCAGTCGTTCTACATACCTCTACATAATCTACGTACTAACCCCCAGATTCCCATTCTTTCACAAAGCCAGAACATTCAGCGGCTATTGGTGGAATGGCCGCGACTCCAGCGTCGAAGCGGTGCACAGTACACCCATTATCTGGTGCAACCCAGTTCCAACAAAAAGTCGTAGTACACCTTAAAGGTTAATGAGAAGAGGAACGAAACTCCACACACTAATGCTATAGAAGAAGAAAAGAGGAGTATAGGGAATCAAGAGGATGGTTCCCCCACGGAGAGAGCGATGAATTTAAGGAATACTGCATGAGAGACCGAACTAAGTGGCGGACAGGCGTAATCAAATATTTAATAAAGTAGAGAAGGAAGGACTTTGGGAAGGGGAAAACGAAGTAGGATAATCTATAAAGTGAAGCTCAGGTTTAAGACGAAAGTGAGAGAAACGCCACCAATTAGCAACACAAGAGAGAGGATTTCCCATAGAACAATTATAAATCCAGAGATTTAGAATTACCCTCAACAGTTATAAATTTTGTAATAATCAACAAATATGACTGCTAAAATTCAGAGTACTTCCGATCGCTTAGTAGGAATAAATGTACCGGAAATACAAATGGGATCACCCCGCCGACTTGCACAGAAAGGAACCCTGATCACAACCCAAATAACAGGAAGATAAATAACAAGACTCAGTGAATCCAATTAGCAAATAAATAATGGACTGAAGGAAACCTCATGGGACCTGCTGAAAACCTTGAAACTCAAGAACCAGGAAGGGAACTAATGAATTTTTGAGACTACAAAACCCACCTGAATCCATGGGAGCCAGTGGTTAACATGGTGCATAATTTACGCATGTTACAGCTGCCAGATTTTTGGAGAAAGAAAACTTCAGTAGAATTCTGGAAGGCGATCCGAAGAATGTGAAAAATCGTGTACTGCGGACCCTCTGATGTCTTCACTATCGACATGGCATCACTTACACATCCCAACAACATAAATACAACACCTGAGCTTATGAAATATCTATTAAGGAAGCACCGATTGATACCAAGGATTTCTTGGAACTATTTAAATCTACCGCACACAATTGAAACGAGCCTACTGGAAACTACGTGATACCCTAATCAAGGCATCTAAAATGACGATTGGCTGATGATGTCAACATTCACTGTCAACATCATAATATTCCTGGAAGTTCTCTCTGCTATGTTTCTTGTATATGGAAAAATCTCACATCCGGCCCTAGTGACAGATGCTGAAACGTAACGATCTCACGCCGATGAAATAGATAAATCAATGTACGAAGTAAGAAAGGAAAATGCAAATCAAAAATGATCTTGGATTATCAGATGGTCATATACCAAGAGCGATATAATAATCATATAAATTGCGAAACATTCCCACATGCGCACTTATATCGGTTCATCGAACCACACCGAAATATTGGGAAAGACCGTTTCATTTTGCGTCGATCGACGGGGATACTGAAATGGTGTATACAATGCGTGCCAGACGACTATTTAGTTCCACGCGTGTATGCACATGCACCATATGAAGACTCGGTGAAGCAGATGAAGATCGTCAATAATACTCCAACGAAGAAGGCAATAAGTAGATGATGAAAGCAGCGCCCACCGGTATGTACTTTGAACAAGCACGGAAAACGGAACTCGAGGAGATAATTAACAATGGTACTTTTAAACAAGTAAGAAGAGATGATATACCAGGAGGAATGAAAATTACTGGATCAAGAATAATTTATGAACTCAAGCGTGCGAAAAAAGGGGAACGATGAAGCAGAGTAGACCGGTATCCCAGAATTAGAACGATGACGTTTCAAAACGAATTGCTACGAAATAACCAACCGTTCAACGTTCTTACCAACAGCTGTTTCCCACTCTTTCAGCATCTATAATAGACTACACCTTATTCACTGGCGATATCACCCAAGCGTACGTTCGGAGTACAACGCATCTTCAGCGTCCATTCTACATAGAAGCGCCACAAGATATTATATATGGTAAATAAATTGTACTGAAGGTTATGAATCCGCTCCACGTTATACCTGAAAGTGGCATCCGCTGGAACCTCACGTACTCTGAGCATCACTTGGGGGCATTGGTTATGAGTCGTATATGTAGCGATTCAAGTGTCCGGATACGATAGAAGGGTGAGAAAATGGAGGCACCTGTGGAGCTACAAGTTGATGTTTTGTTGTTATTTTCTGATAAATCATTTCTCCATGATGAAGAGCTGACTTCAAAATAATTTCTTAGTAGACGACGCTACCTACTCGGTACACATCCAATTGTTTTCAACGGCATTGCCACTGCCACAGGAGCAGCACAAGTTTTGATAAGCATCAAGAATCACCTAAATGGAAACAATCATCAATTGGAAACACCTTACAGAACAGGTGACATTTAAGATCATACGATCAATAGAACAATACATAGTAATATATAGGCACCTGGATGTGTGCTCGGATGTGCAGCGCCTTTTCCTGTAAAACACCTAAACCGCAACAATATGAAATAATTATCGAAACCCTGTTCATTGCCTTATGTAATGAAAGAAATTGGGCATCCCTCTCCCGTGATGACGATGTTAGTGGAATGTGGTCCTCATTGGTGATAGGGTCATCACTGTCTGCATCGTTATTAAATCAGATTCATATTGAAATTTCCCCAAGTACCAAGTGTATGCACATATTATATTTATGGACAGTCCATAATGAATCTTATAAATGTAATGAAATGTATAATCTTCTGGTATATGACCTGAAAAGATAAACAATTTATTTGCATATTGCATTCTGCTTGAATTGTATCTATTAATGACATTTCAAATTTATGTAGACATAGTATCTTGTACATTACCTAGAAAGAGGAAGAATGCGTTTTAATTCTGCTTGAAATGTATCAATCATCGAATATTATCATCGCACAAAATGTTTAGAAGGTAGGAAATATTTCCTTGAAATGACTGTTATGCTAACTGAATGGAAGTATTTGAAAGAAATGTATTAATAAAAGAAAAGAAGATGTTACAACTGATATGAACTTTATACGTGTTGAAGAACTTATAGACCATATAATATATGGATGGATATGTGCATTGTATAATCATGATGGAGCAACACGTTGCATAATCATCATCATTCGGCCTGTATGACCCACATACTGTCATCTGACAATCTGTTGATCTATGGAGCAAACGAGAGAAAAAGTTGAGTTAGACCAGTTAGAATTATTTTTGGAATAGTGCTGAAATTGTTGTAAACATACCTTAAAGTATGGTATGCAAATAATGGTGGGACGTTGTAGATGGATAGAGAAGCGAGAGAGAGAGAAAGACGTGACTAAAATAGACTAAATGGAATATTAGAGGAGTTCCAACTTCGATTGATTGGCACGGGTACGTACTGTTCACTTGACGGGAACAGTTTGTTCCCCTAGTATTGAATGCCTGTCAAAATATTGCTGTATATTTGATACGGAAGAAATTTTTTGGCACAATTGATTGTCATAGAAAAACATTTAATGTAATGGGGCGTTTTTAAACATAGTTTTACAGTACATTAACACATGTCATCAATAAGTTTTGAAATTTTGTACAACATCGAAAGAAAATTCCATTTTTCCAATTTTTTTTCGTTGTTACGATGTTAATTAACTTAATTAACTTATATCTATACAGTTCTTCAACTCGGAAAAGATGGATCCAAAATATTTGCATTTAATTAGAGAATGACGTGATCGTTTACATTAAGGAATGTGAAAAACTAAAAACCGGTTGTTGTAGGTGAAGCAGAGCAGAATCTGCTTTTTAAAAAATATTATACTCTTTCAACACTGCTGTCATTCGACGTTTACACATTCACACGTGTAAACAATTTGACCCAAAACAGAGGCACAACCAAACATGATTTTAGAGGAGATCGGACCGGACCGGACCGCACTATAGGACCGCACAACCAATGTTTTAGATCTGTGTTTAGTATCACAGTGCCTTTTACAGCTTGCCTTTTTTCTGACAGGAGCACCATCTGTCATCTAACCTACGGTTTTGAGGACATGTTTAAGGGCGGTGATCAACCACACCCATATCGAAAACCAAAGGGAGGAAATGTAATCACCGCAGCATCAGACAACTATTTTCATTTATAGGCCGCAGCGGAGGTGAGCGGTGGTGGTGTCAACAGGCCAAATCATCTCATTTTTAATTAATAATGAAGTACAGGTGTAAGAAATTTTAATAATTTTAATACACATGTAAAATTTTAATTATTAAAATTAAAATTATTTTATTTAAACTGACGTTGTGTATTAGAACCAGGACGAGTGCCGCTCAAAAGTCTGTTCCACTGTTGGTGACTACTGTAACCAAATATAGCCGAAGTAGATACTCTTAGATTCATGAAGCCAAGACAATTTCAAACGTATTTATTTTGAAAGGATCGGACATATAGTTGCGGAGTTATTGTGGAAAGAGACCGAAAACAAGCAACGAAAAGTGAGTCTTTTTTGCATTCGTGAAGAATTTTCACGAAAAAAATTAATTTTTTTTGCAACGTGTTTTGTTAATTATCTACATAGCCAATAGAAAGGAAAGGATTGTCGTTCTGTACCGACTTGAAATGTATCTTCATAGGATAAAGATATGTAACGCCCATTGTGACAAATGGACGGTAGTCATGGTTTTGTAAGAAACAGTCACAAATACGAACAGAGAAATTTTCATTAAATGATAGAAACAAAAACGTGTAATAAAAATTTTCACTGTACATATGTGGGAAAATGTAACTTTTGTAAGTTAACTGTAGTACCTGACTGTAACATGTAAATATATCTGATTACCACGTATTCGAAATAGAATGGAACATGGATTATTATGTGGGTGGTGGCCGAAAACCAAAAAATGCTGTGATAGCTTGCCTACGCAACTGCACGTACGAAATGATAACTAGTGCGCCCGTTGTTTTCAAAAAAATCCCACACCATAACAGAACGATACCAAACATTACGAAAACATTTGTAATAATAAAAACGAACAAACTAAAGAACATTATCAACGGATACAAAAATCTGTAACAGTTTGAACGTGTTCACCATTTTAAAAATTGAAATTTTTATAATTTATTACGTCATATGGTAAGGAGGATCAATTTTATAAATTTTAAATTATTACGTTTCAATTCATGCCGGCAAAAAACGCCGACGCGACATGTCGCACAACTCACGTTACAACATGAATTTGTGAAATGGCATCAACTCGCAATAACTATAACATCAGTATACCCATTGAAACTACCAACCCGTTCATGACTGTTAAAACAATGGGAATTTTGTCGATGTCGATGTCCATGTAACTAATGTTATCGAAAGTGAACAGGTATGGAAAAACTCTTTCTCATCACGTGCACGCGACTTATTTGCAAAAGGAAGAATAACCCGTTTCAAATTTTCCAAGATTCCGCACAGAATAACAACATTAAAAAATTTCGTAATGTGCCTTTCATAACCAGAATAGCTTTAATAAAAGCTATGGATGCATGTGTGCGAAAAATATCGGAAACTATTTTCATACAGGATAGTGAGGCTTTGTACGCTGAATATATGAAAGACAAATGTATATGCAACAATTTGGTTAATGGAATCGTACGTGTTTTACAAAAAGTTAGAAAAGGAAGTGTAGAAAAAAGGATTCTACGAGCATGCTTTTTTGCACACCTACCTGCTGCTGATGTTCTTCAATTATTACAGGAAGATGTTTCACTGTTCATGGAGGAAGCGGAAATAGTTAGTGAAGGGTATGATTTTCGTAACCTAGACTTTTCCGATGATAAGGACGATATTGATGTTCAAAGTGGTGACAAAGGAAAAGAAAACGAAGGAAATACTGGTGATAAATGTATAGAAAAGGAAGGTACGCGATGTAATGAAAAGGAATCGAAAACACGTGCGTCGATGAAAAGTGGTGCATTTCACGACGCACGGAAGAAATCCAGGGATGATTGGTTAGTACTTGTAAATACGGGTACATTGATAAGTAACCATAATGGAAGGAAAAAGTTTACGGATACAGAATTGAGATGTATGCTAAACTTTGTATTAAGGTGTGATAACATACAATTGTTGTCATGGGGAGCGAAACGAGTGAAATCTGGAAAGGATTGGGTGCAAATCCCAGCTGTAGTAAGAAGAATGTCTGGGGAATCTTTGTGAAGAAAGTATTATGATGAACCAACAGAAATACTACATGTAAGAAAAATTCGGCGAACAAAATGTTTACAAATTGTTAAAACAATCACAAACTCGGAAGCAAAATGTAGAGGATGTGTGAACTATATTCAGACTGATCTTGTCGTCGAAAATTTGGCAAATGTGGCAGGCGTCGTTAAAATATATATATTGCGAAAGTAAAAAATAAAATTTCTTGACGATTCTGAAAGGTGTTGAAGAATATTTAAAATATCATTACATGACACATCTTAAACTTTCTGACGAGGATTAGTTACATTTACTTGAGTATTCGGTATTGAATGGTAGTACAGACAGTAAGCAACAAGTAAAGTGCAAGGAATTAAATTCAGTATTAAAAGAAATAGAGAGAACAATTGAAACTGTGGTGATGATATAAAGATTTCATTTAATGATTGTAATAACAAAATACTTTTGTACATGGGTCATGTGAACAGAGCACGGATACGAAATATGAGAATAGGAAATATAATGAGCCACATAAAAAAGAACCGGCTGGTGAATGCTGCGTAGTATTCATGGACTTCAAAATGGATTTGGATCCCATAAGATACCGGGAATCAAAATGTCAATTTTTTGGCAAGCGTGGTATGTCGTGGCATGGTAGCGATGTGTTCTACCAAAAATGTGAAAACAAAACAGAAAACGAGAGGAAGGAAAGGGATTACATAGATAATCTGACATTGAGTGCAAGGAAAAGAGGGAAGAAGAAATCTAAAGAGCAACGGAAGAAACCTGATAGAGACATTCAAACAAAGGACAATTTAGAAATGTTTTTTGTTGACCATATTATGGCAAACGACACAACGCAGGATGTTATAGAGGCCGTAAGTATTTTCGAAGCTTTATTGTTTAGAA
>JAULBU010053061.1:0-12563 GCA_032358235.1 Odonthalia washingtoniensis | reverse complement strand
TTATGACAATTGGAGGTAGTGCTATATGGAATAGAATAAACAATATGTGTACAGATGTAGTGACCATTGAAGAAATGATACAACACCGAAGACATAATTTCAAAGAGGATACTTTCAATTGAGCTACGAGGGAGAATAGAAGTCAGGAAACACGGGCAAGAAAACTAAAGATTGACAAGACGGACGGAGAAGGAAATAAAGTTGTTGATGTGGAAATTTTAAATTATACGAAGACTCTGCTGAGGTCAGCACTAATCCCATATTCTCATCGTGCGCACGTTTTTTCATGTATGATCAAATAGTATCATCGAGAGATTTTTCTTGGACGTGGACTACTTACATGCAACCAGAAAATAAAGAAAGTTTCAGAGCTCGCACAGAATTGGAGAAATGGATACATGCAACGAGGAGTGTTGAAGAAAGCTGTGGACTTGCGTACTGCTGCAGGAAAACAGAAATTGGATAATGATGGGTACTGCATTCTGCAGAGTATTTATGATTCTTTGGACATGTATCAGACAATGAGAAAGAGGTATATAGAACCTTTTCAGGAAAAACATGACTATTATTCACAGATAATTCGTGAACGTTTTACCGAAATTGAGACATGGTTTCCCTGTGAAGAGGCGCCGAAAGATGAAAGCAATAGAGATCATTGGAGTCCAATGATTAACAATGGTATTTATCTAATTGACGAACATGACAGAAAAATGGCATTGAACATTACTCCAGTACAAGAAGTGTACTTGAAAATCAAATGGAAAGTCATCGTGATTATATATGAATAGCTAAACGACGTGCTGCACTGGAAATATATGGATTGGATTGTTCTGCGACTTGTTGAATTTAGATAACAATTGTAAGCGGACGACAAAGATTCCAAACGGAGGGGACCGCTTTCACATCACTGGTAAGGATTTTCCACCACAACATGGTCTGAATAACTTTGACGTCAGGAAGAATGGTTCCGGGGTTACTTCACAATTACAACTGCTTATTAATGTGTATCGTTATAGATAGCTCCTGGTTCCCATCGTTACGTCCATGTCAGCCAGAACAAAAAGGACAGAATTGCAAGTTGTTTCGAGATACATGAAATTTAAATCGCCCACAGTCTATTTTCTTTTGTGATAGTTCCGTTCAGCATGCAGGGGCAGGATGGAATGGAACAGGAGCACTAAGGTATCATATGTATATTATACTGGGCGGTAACTATTGGAAAGATGCTATTTCATACGCATATGGATGTAGTTTCAGACGGAGAGGTCAACGGCTATCTGTCACATCGCAAAGTTCGAGCAGTCCTTCGAGTTGTGTTCATAGCAACGGATAAACCGATGAAAGTTATAATGGCGGTGGGAATGAACCACGAAATATGGATGATTGGGGAATGGCAGATGTTGTAGTACCACCGTTGAGTTGACAATTTCTCCTTGATTTAATTTTTCCTTTTTTACCTTACATGTCTAAGTTTATTTCTACATATATGCTAAAGTGAAATGTACGTTTGTTCTCAGAAACGGATATTGTTAAATGTGTACTATAACTATAGTATATATTCCTGTCAATTTTTTGCAATGTCATGTATTAAATTAATACAGGCTGTCATCTTAATTACACATTGCCGACAACAAAAATATGTAAAACATTTTCATCTATATGGAGGGCAAGAATTTGGAGAAGATTAAATAAATGATTCTTTGTTGTAAAAAATCAATTATTTAATGTCTTGTAAAAACTTTTCCTCCATATGGAGACTAAAATTTTGCCGAAAATTCAATAATTGATTTTTTACAACAAAAAATCAATATTATTACAATTTCTGCAAATTTTGGGCTTCCAAATCGAAAAACATTTTAACATTTTTTAAATTGGTACATGATTATATTTCTTTTGTCTACTTAAAGTGGCAGATTAGTCTACTAGTACTGGTAGTAAAAAGTAAGAAATATCGGTGAATAAATTAGTCGCTATTGACAAATTCTTCTACCAAAATTCTAATTATTCAAAGAATTTGACAACGACTGCTATTGCTCTGTATCCGACATTTCACTTTAATGGTAACGAAAAGATTCTTCTGCCATAAAACGTATTGCACATAGACGACAGATTTTTCGGCTGATTACAAACGACATTCCACGCCATGCAAATACAACAAGAAGAAAAGATTGCAAGCTATGCGACATGCAACAAATGCAAACGGTTATCAGCAGCTCACCGACAGATCCGATACCCACCAAGAAGTACCTGAAGTGGATAGAGTGTACAGCAATAAGTGGGACTGTGTGCTTCTTGATCATCAACTTCCCTTAGAACCTTCGGAACAGGTCACTAATGTAAAAGTTACAGCGAATGGTTTGGTAACCTTATCAGAAGAAATTGGAATTGTCGCTGTAGTTAAGGTAATCCGGATGCTTCGATGAGATAATTTCAGTGCAGATATTGTTCGTAAAGACATAACTTATTGGAATAAATGCATGCCAATTGTGGACAGAACAGTGGATCGCAGTTTAATCAATGAAGGATTTCAAAAAATGGAGGTATCATACTATAGTGCGTCAGACGAAAATAGAAAGCTTTCCTGTACGCAAAAGACGACATTGATGTGTTACGTACAGAAATAAATGTCGCTAATGCCACAGATGTGAAATTTAGACCTTGCTTCAACGAGGATGACCGTGATTATATCTCAATACTCTGCACTCCGAATGTTTTGCACAATTTTGCATGTCTAGAAGAAACCATGTAATGACAAATTACAAGTCTTTAATTGAGTAGAATCAAAGTAGAGACACGTAGCCGAAGCCCTTCGTTGGAGTTTTACAGATATATAACGATAAAACAGGAACGACATTGAAGTCGCAATCCTTAGTGGCTTATCCCATACGAGTCATATTTTTGAGTAAGTCAGAACAATTCTGAAGTTTTCTGATAGACCAGGGTTATAATTTAGTTAGCATTCTTTCTGTTGGGTTACAAGGATTAAAATCAGAGAAAGCCATATATTACTACTGCCAAAATAGTGACTCAGACAGTAATGAAATTATTGCGATTGATGATCGCGTCCCACTGACCTCGTCAGTGCGGCGTCGAGATTTCAAAATGGTTTGGTTGCAATATGCAATAACAACGGTTCTTGCTCCGTTAATTGTAAATTCCATGCAATGTTTTACGGTATTTATAACAACAGGATGAAATGGAATTGCTTCCCTTCCCTAGTGTCATACTTCTGTGACATACCAAAAAGAAAAAAAAATGTCTGGAGTTCTGAATAACTTTAACACCACACGTCCATGCATAAGATAATCGAGAACTTCAACCGATTTCAAAACAAGTCCAATACCTGCATTATCGCCTCCCAGAACCGTTGGCTATTTATGAACCATAAGGAATGTCGTTACCACTTTTTTGAAATCAGCAAATAAATCCTCCTAAATGGCAGAAAGAATTATTCACGAAGGGAAGCACAACACATTCTTCACTACATTTCTGTCGCACGATGGGTGCAATTTTTGGAGAAGCTGGAGAAGGGACATCTGCACTTACCTCTTCCTTCTCAATGTTTACCTATAAAACATTACATTACCTTTATCTCTGTACTTATAAAGCAATCGAAACTTGTTTCATGATATATCTGTCAAGTCCATTCGTAACAATAAAATGCATGGACAATTGGAAGTACGGGAAAAAATTTCGGACACAGCGCATGGCGTTGTTACGTCCATATAATGCACTCCTCGGTAGAATAGAAAACCAGTTTGGTGCATCCAGGTTCAATTTTGACTTCTCAGCGACGGGGAAATCAAAACATCTGAAGGGTTTGTTCTTAAGTAATTCAATTCTAGGAATGTTGGAGAGAAAAGATTTTAATTTTTTGGATATTGAATTTCATTTAGTTGCAAGATATATCGACAGAGGCAGTGGTTACCAGGATGATTCTTTTTTGACATACATTTGCACAAAATTCTCAACATTAATGAAAACTTTTCTAAACGACAATAATTCCCTCGGATGGTCACAGGAACCCATAGCTGACAACGAGGACATAATTGATATTCTCAAATCGCAATGCAAAGAAAAATTTCAGAAACAGCGATACTGGAATCGACACACCTTATAAATAGCTGCTAATAAATTCAACTACTCCTACTCCCCATGTTACCACCGACTAAGCTTACCGTACCGTGTTTATGGAAATTATTATTGATCAAATAGATAATTAGAATGTGGTTACTGCCATGGTGGAAACCACTTTACACCCATGGGTCTGCATCATCTATAACATGATGGTAATAACTTGAGCCAAAAGTAGTCTAGTTCTAACTGTGTCCCTTCTTAATTACAAATAATAGTACAACATTTTGCAGATAGGCTACAATTTTTGGAAATGAACGCTCTCAACAAAATATGCCATACAAATTGTAATATGGGAAACAGAAACTAACAAATTGACTGTACTAGTGATCATGATACAAAGTAATTGAACGATATTGGCTTCAAATAAAACATGTTACTTCTTTTATATCAGAATACACTAAAAAAAATAAGACAGGGAGAAGATAGAAATGAGTTCAGAATTTGTTCAATTTCAACTCCACCACTTTCATACATTTCATTTAACCATCCAATTTCTTTTCCGACAATTTCTCACAATTTCAGCCGTAATTTCTTTACAGTATTCAACTGACGGTACTTTCTTTGAGAATAATCTCGCATCAAAGTCAGCATCGCAGATGATGTTAATAACTTCTTCCACCTCCTTTCTTCCAACTAAAGATTCCATGATTCTCAAAGATACAGCCAACGACCTGTTTAACACACCAGATTTTCTCTTGTCCATTTCATGTCCCATTTCCGTCAATACAGATACGTATTTAGATATAGTTCCAGTACTACCAGTGGCCTTTCCACATCCATACTGTTGCCTGTCGGAAGCGTTCATGATAATACAAGATGTTTCTGTTAAATTCCTGTTTAATAATCGGGTTGAAAGCTACAGCTGTGTTCCGTGAAGGCAAGAGTTGGGAAAACAGATGCATCTGTTTTCTTCTATCACAAATTATCACCCCACACACTAATTACATAAACTATTGAAATATTTTTCGTGCATTGCTTATTTATTCCAGATCCAGTATCATACATCATGATGTATCCATCTTTTTCATGTCATGCATCTCTATCCCCATTCCTAGTTTTAAATGCCACATATTTGTGGTGTTCTCTAAGAGATTTCGAGGACATCACGCCATTTCCTTGATAGCATACACGTAACAGAACGCTAACGTCCACATTTAATGTTTTGGATACCATGATGTCTGTAATTACTCTATGGTCGGATTATGTAATTTTTTTATTTTTTTTTGTCGTATGTTACTTGATTTTTTATTGAAAGATAATATTGGAAGTTTTATTGGCAATAGTATTTTTTCTTTCTCTCAACATTTTTCAGATCTGCTCGTTCAGTGCGAAAAATGACCGTTGTGTACCTTTTTCAGTTTGTAAAATTTCAACTAATCATCCATTTATTTACTGTTTTCATTCAATGCAATTACCTTCTTTTCACCTCATCTTCGCACATTTCCATCAACCAGTCACAAGTATAAGCGATCAACTTCCAACGATGACCCCAACAGGATCACAGTTCAATCATTTTAATCATTCAAGAGCGCCTCGTACATGTCTGTTCCCCTCGCGATAAACTTATTGCATGCGTGAACTTTTTAGCACCGGTAAGTATGCACTAACTATTAATTCATTCAAACATTTTATTACAACATTCATATTTATTAACCTTCTTATACCTTCACTTCCTCTTCTCATTTTCATTTACAGGTTGCTTCTCATCTTCAACTACCCTGGTTCAGATAAACAGGTATGTTTTCATTCCTCTTTCGTTTTGGGTTTAATGATCTAATTCTCATGTCCTAACCTTTTCATATTCAATTTACTAACTTTTGTTATATTATTTTCATTTATTAATGTCATTTTTATATGTATGCAGTTCAATATGGTGTACATGTCCACAGTGAAAGAATGCATATGAACCAAAAAAAATTAGTTATTAAGATTTTATATACATGATATAATAATATATACTTATTGAATGCGTTTCTTTGTAGTTGCTAATGGTGGTTCTCATTCCTCTTTTCCTGCTTAATTTCTACTCTCTTCCACTTATTATTGTTCCATACAATTTTTCCATAGCTCCATCTCTATCACTTTTTTCATTATTACATTTCTTCGTTATTTCACTTTTCTCATATTTTTATCAAATTGTTCGATTTGATATCGCATGATATGACAAATAATAAAAAATATTTCTATCTTGTATACCATAATTGCTATACATGTATTAAAATGTATATTTCTATTCTTCTATATATTATTCCCATATGCCATCATATCATTCCTACATATAACAGATATATACATCAGAAATCGCAATAACCCTCCACTTTCACATTTATGAAATGAATGTGAAATAGATGAACCATTGACGATTGCATACAGTATAGGAATGAATTAATGTAGTTTTCACACAGTCAATCATTCAGCACATGAATGTAAAAAATCAATGCGACTTACATTACAAATTACATTTTTCGCAGCATTGTATGAAGTATCCATTCAACTTCTCATACACAATGTGTAGTTACGAACCTAGATTACATAGAAAAAATCCTCCTGTGTATGAAAGAAATTTTCAATGATACATTCGTGTAATTTTTCAAACAATGTATGTTGACGTGGACAATTTCTTCCATTTATTCTGCGCTGTTCGTAAGTAAATTGTTTTGCCTCATACATTGACACCTTCAGTATCTGTAGCCACAGTTAATGTCCCATACATGTTGATCTTCAAATTGTGTAGATGTTTTCTCTAGTTACCATTCGTAACCATAAAAGCACTGTAGTTCTCTGTATGTAACCTACACGAACCCCCAGAATTCACATGGCCTAGTAGGTGTGACAGCCACCCCAAAAATAAGCCTCTTGAATGTAGGAATTCAGTTCCGGAAACATAGGAGCTACTATCAATTTCTTCTTTTGGAAACGAGGAAACTAAAATTACCGGTGAAAATTTAGAATTTACATCGTACCTTCTCTTATTATTGAAAAAATTGTTTTTAATTGCCATATGTCAATTCGGTGAGAAAAGCAGAACAAATAAAGCATTTAAAACTTTATCTTCTGCTTCTTTCATTGGTTATGAAAGTCATCGCTTTAATTTGGAAGTTCTAGACATCATCTAGGGGAATTCATGATTTAATTTATCCGTTCAATAACTGATGAAAAACAACAAATTGTTTTCAATGTACAAAGAAATAATAGAGATCATTCCAGAAGTACAAATAGAAGGAGTTGATGACATGTCCTTGAATAGCCGAGAAAAAAAGCCAAATGACCTTTTCAAAAACTTGAAATAACCAGCAAGTGTACAAAACTTCATCGAAATAATTATACCACTATTTCAGAGGCTCTTACACTGCTCGACATTGGTATTGCGCATTTCCAACTTTGTCGACTCGTAGCTTAAAAAACTTTGAGATTATTCTTCACAAGTAGTTTCAGTCTACAATTGTTAAAATACAACATGAGAGACCATTTCAATGAACTAATTAAGAAAACATTTCTGTCAGATATCTTGAAATTCAATTCACTTCAGAAGACAGTATTTAAGTTGATCATTCGGGAATATCACTTTCTGAAGATGTCATTTCAACATATGTAAATAACCAACAAGTTTCTAGTAACTATATGTATTTAATGTTCATTCTTATACCTTCAAAAATTTACGAGTGGTTATTCTCTAGTACCGGATATTGTTTAAATGATCTTCGCAAAGCCATTATACATGTGAACTTTTAATCACAAATGTTTCTACATGAAAATATTGGGCAGTGGGGCTACTTGAAGTCAATTCCATTGTAGAATATACAGGTTCTTGTCTCTTGTTATTAAACATTAAAGAATTGAAGAATTATTTAAATAAATCATGCAAAAAAATGATATAAATGTTTTGTAGGATATCCGTAGTTAGGAATCTTAGTTCAATAAAATAATATTAATATTTTTCGTGAACAGGTCGGAATACAGGATGCTAAAAGAGATGTATTGTTGACAAAAAGTTGCTTACCCTTGAAATTTAACATCTAAACTATATAAAATCGCTCGGGTGTCACTCATACAGTATCAAATCGTGTACTGTACAGGTATATCATGAATAATATGTTCAATTGGGATTCGTATGAAGTATCTATCTATATATATATATATGAGAGTCTGGAAAATTCCAGTTTTCGTTTCATGCGCGGCAAGGTGAATGACCTGGAACCGAATCAGAACTATTTAAAGGCACTGTTCTTGTGGAACGGAAATGTGTTTGAACATTAGACCAATTGTAGTATTTACATAACTGTTTCAAGAAAAGATGATAGGTTCACTTCTCATTAGGTTTAAAATCTGCGTGTGTGTATATGCGAGACAGACATGTTGGGCGAAATCAGGTGAGATCGTGACTGTGCAAAATGTACGTTGACTCTGTCCTGGTCTTGTTTATTCATTCGGAATGGACGACACCAGAACGAAAAGGACAATATAGCAACGTGCATTCTTATTTCTTATTCAAAGAGAACGTTTACTACCATGCAAAGAATGGACTCCTGTGCCTACCAAAGAGTTGTATCCACGACAGCAGCACAGCATGTTGGGGTTGCTCTGAAAACCAAAAGGTATGTAGATGGCAAGAAGTGACGTAGGAAATTAATTCTGTGATGTCGCGAGTGCGTGGAATTCCACAATTACCAAGTTTCATCTATACGCACCGGCTTCGCACTTCCGTTTGACCTTAATGATTTTTCACATGCGCTTACTTTTTCTTCACACGTGCATGGACGTGGGACTATTATTAAGTGTCGTCTTTACGCACCTGCACCGCAAGTCTGTTCGAGCACACAGGTTCTGCACATGTAGTCGTGTGACCTCGTCTATTTGTACGACCGGTGGCCTTGCCGTCGAGGGAGTGTAGAAGCGCCACTTCCCACCACATTCCTACGAACTTCCCTACTTCCTCGTAATGTGGATCGCGCTACTCAGCGACTGGTCACCTGTTAGCGGTGATGAAATGACGAGTTCTCGGTACTCGGCTACGACATGGTGGATCGGACAGGGCACGCCTCCGATGGAGGTGTTGAGTCATCTTACAATTTGCGTTTCAAATAATGGTATGAATAGAACGGAAAGAGAATAGGGTAATAAAAGGGGCGGCCAGCAAAAACGATCGCGGATAAAAGAGTTGCGGACAGCGTGACAAATCCGACAGTACATCTCATATACAGTAAAGCAGTAATTAATTACTTGATTTACACGTGTGTCAGCTTCAACGTCTGACAAATTCCACGTGTATCTGTGACTTGAAACAAATTCATTTTCTATACTCTACTAACAGTAGATGCAATGCTATTACACGTATCACCACCATAGAATCGATTCTAAGTCTGAAAGAGTATTAATACAGGTCCCTGCAGGAAGGAAAGTGAAAAAGTGAACTTTGGTGCCGAATCACAATAATCGACCAAACTCGTATCGTTTGGCAACAGGCAAGGAACATCCCGACATTACCGTCAACAAGTACTTCTACCTGAAATGTTATCCTTGATACAAATCACTACTAGTTAGCGTACTCCGGAACGGAAATTGATTCAGCAGCGAACCCAGGGTTGGGAAAGGTGCTACCTAGAAGCGGAGAACCCGTAAGTTCCCGTATTTAGTTCTCATTGGACTTTAGGGGAGGATTGATCAGGCGAGAGCCAATAGAAAAGATACATAACAGGTAAGAGGAACTAACAGAGGATACGAGATAGAGAAATGTCGGTAAAATTTCAAAGAGGAAAAGAGACATTGTTGGAAAAGCAGATTAAGCAATCAAGGGAGCGAATAGAACAGTGATCCGACTAATTGATAAAGTAGAACAAAACTCCAGTAGGTGTCAACATTTAAAACTGTTCGAAGGTGAAAAAAGTACGGGCCCAGGAAGAAGTGGGGCCACTAATTGTGAAACATGAATAACGAGATGGCAATCAACAAGAAAAGGAGGACTAACCGCACCAGAAATATAGGAGATATATATAAGAACCAAACCCACTGCAAACCAAAAAGACCTGGATAAATTGGAGCCGCGGATAAGCATAATGACAGCAGCAAGTTTGTCGGAGACCAAGAGCGCACCACCAACCTATAAAAAACTGTCAATAGTAGACAAATTCCAATCAACATCAAAAGATGAAAACAAGGACGAAGAAGACGGTGGAAATGTTATACATGAAGGAACCAAAAAGTTTGAAAAAAACGGATGACCCTGAACCACCAAAAACTACAAATGACAAAAATTATGAGACATATGTGGAGGATGCACATAACTATACAACATAAATGTTCCAAGTATATGAAAAGAAATCAATGAGAGGATATGGCTAGACTTTCGATCAGAATTACGCCTAACCGCGATCAAGACGTGGACCAGACCAATCATGACCATATGATCTGACTTACTATTATCAAGATATGTCCACGTTGTCGAAAGCGGGTAAAAACCAGACAAACTGCATCAATAGATGTATTATATTGAGAATCACACATATTTACAAATATAGCAGGCATGATATGCGCTCCTATTAAATATGAAGAAAGGCAGGAGAGATCGGACCAGATCCGGAACGAGATTAATAGAGGAAACAAAAATAGTAGTCACAATAATGGTCTCAGGATGACAGAACAGTACAAACCAAGAAAAGATTGCAAGGATGAGAAAAAGAAAGAAACCGAATCGTATCAACAGAGTGTACTAACTCCTTCCATAAATCCAGATGAATACAACGGATAATCAACAGAGGATCAAGATGAGATAAATAAATTTCCATACAAGGAGAACCAAGACAAAAATCCAGAATTAACAACAATCCCAAAAGGAGCTCCAACCTTAGAAAACTCTTACAGAAATTAGGGAGACCACCACATATAAAGAAATGACCTAGGATTGAATGGATTGGCTAGAGCATTTGAAAGAAGAGATAAATAGGAAGGGGCTATGAAGATGATCTGAAGAAGAGTATTTTAATATTTGGGACTTTAACTAGAATGTTCAACATACCAGAACATTGAAAACTGAAATCTATCCTAATCATGTTAAAAGAGGACGCACTTCATTACTTCGATGAAGACCAAAAAACCTGTACTTCATACAACGAATCAATTGACATGCTAATACGCTGGGGTATAAGCGCTGAACGAAGAGCGTAAATATGGGCCAAATGGTACACTATACGACTATCAGAAGAGATGAGAAAGCAGTGGGATGGTTCTGAGGTTGCAGTATTCAGATCATGTATAGTGCAGTTGGTAACAATCCAAAAAGCATTGACCATAAATACCAGAGTTACTTAGAGGATCAACTTCTCGTTTCAATCGACTTACCAGAAATAGAAGCATACTTGAAAGATCACATGCCAAGGAAAGCTCGCCACGCCATACACAGGATATCTAATCTCTTAAGTAATAAACCCAAAACAACGGGAGAAACAAGTTTAGCTCTGAATGCAGAATTGGAAAGCCCGGTAGATGCAGAAATGTATTCATTAGGACGAAGATTTCGTAGCAGTGTTCAAAGAGAGGTAAAACTTTCCAAAAAATCAAAGAATAGGATTGGAGGATGACCGAAAGGAGTTGAGATCCTCATTGATGAGAGCTGTTAAAGGTTTTTTGTATGCGAACAAAACCATAGAAAAATTGATAAACATCCCGAGATGAAGTATATACCACAATCCTTAAATTAAAGGAAAATTACCCGAAAGCCGTCATCACCATTGGGGAATTTCGATGCAATATGCAATGCCGAGTCTTCTTCTGAGAATAAGAAATAATACGAAGAAGAAGTACAGTTGGTGAATGACGAGAACGATGATAGTTATCAGGCGTTCTTAAAAATAGAAATAGGATATTAAATAGAAGCAGAACTATCCAATTCAGCAGTCATACACGGCTATTTGACCGTGACTGACGAAATTCTCTCAAGAAACATGAAATTATGACACCATACACCCACAGCCCATGTAACCGAACCAGTAGTATTTACAACCACAACCACCACACATGGCGAATTCCAATCATATACCACAGACAAAAATATGAAACTACACAGAGATGATTTCAAAGGGATTAGGTTAGATACGTGTGCTAATAGCTACTCGGTTATGTACTTATCACAATGTGACGTATATCGTACTAAATAAAAATTAAAGTAAACATTGAAACCCATAACAGGAAAACATGTTAACGGTATAGATGGAATAAATAAATCCGTGGAGAAAGCTAGCATACAGATCCCATTTCAAAACCTAGGCATAATCATAGACGTAAATTTCCACATCCTAGGTGATAAAGTTGCAGCATCACTAAGTATGAAAGACATGGTCGATAATGTCTTGAATATCAACATCTAAGGAAAACACATATCACTCCAAGGTATAACACACCCATTGTATTTAATAAATTACTACCAAGAGATC
>JAULBU010053050.1:0-12565 GCA_032358235.1 Odonthalia washingtoniensis | reverse complement strand
AAGCCGGAGAACGTGAAGATGCGTGTTGAAAGATTAAATTCGCAGTTGAACGTGAAGACGCAGATGTGATAATAATGGAAGATGCAGAGCGCGAGGATGCGATTGTGTTAATAATGGAAGATGCAGAGCGCGAGGACACGATTGTGCTAAGAATGGAAGATGCAGAGTGCGAGGACGCGGTTGTGTTAATAATGGAAGATGCAGAGAAGTTCGGAGCGCGATAATTGTGATGCGGTTCTCTGTTGATAAAAAGATCATGGTAACAACACCAGTATTGTTGAAATATCTTGACATTAGTTTGTTATTGTTGAGGAAATGTTTAATTGTTATTGAAAAGGGACGGAAGGAGCAAAAGGAAAGAGAAAAGAATTATGTGATATTCTTTGTTAGATGATTCCTATTTTGTGGAAAATAAGAATCAGCACCGAAGTATAACAACACAAATAGTGTGTTATTGAGGACAGAATGAGCGGCTTGAAGTGATATTATACTGTATATCGGGTACACTTGTTTTGAATTAAAGTGTCGTTTCATCAAGTACAACACCCACACATCGCGCTTAGTCACTTTAGGAACATGTAACATTCTCATCACGTTGCAATGAAGCTTGAGTATGCTCACCTAGTGAGGTAGGCGGCGACACAGGTTATCGGAATTGAAAATATGTTTTCAAAAAAGTAGGGCCAATTTTTCGCTGGCATCAAAATTCTTGCGTGCAACCAGAACAAAATCACGGATTGTGAAAATTTTCAAACTTTCCATGGGAGACAGCTTGTCTTGACTTTTGACGATTAGACTGGACAGTAGAATTAATCAAAGGATGCAGCTCGTCCATATGGTATTGTAATTTCTTCACATTAACAGACCTTTCTATGAGTGCAGAATCTAATGACACTGTTGTTGAAGTCGTCGATCACAAAATGGTCGAAATAGGCAATGTATCATCTCGTCCTATGAATACCATCATTGGGGCCCTATTACCACGATGCGGCGAGAGGGAGTTATTCAAAATACTCTGAACAACCAGTAGTTAATCCGTCCATTCTTCAAACTCTACCTGGTATGTAGATACCAAAGCCCGAAAGGTCCGGATGAGTTCCTTCCCAGTCTTTCGACAGCACCATTGCTCCACGTACAATATAGGAGTGTGAAGTGGTGAGGAACCTTGATTCATTGGGCTAAACGACGGCTAATATCTTTCTTAAAATGAGATGGACCATTTTACATAAGACCATTTGGGACTCCAAACACCGCGCACTAGTAAATAATTGCTTGGGCTGCATTTTCTGCCACCATGTCGACAAAATCAAATAGCCAAAAATAGCTTGAATGATCATCCCTTAGCATGGGGACGTCTTTCTCACCAGATCTACTTGCTAAGTGAATATATTGACCTAGGACCAGTGGTCCTAGGTAAATATAATCGAATAGCAGTAGGTCATTCGGCTTCGTACCGAAATGTACAGGACCGAACGGACGAGGTATCGGTTCCCCTCCAATCGTCGACAGACAATGAATACAACCTTGTACGAAGGTCCGCACATCCACTTCAATTGTTCGCCAAAAATAGAAAAACCGCAAGGCCTTCTCGGTGGAGTGTCTTCCTCGATGTCCAAATGGTCCTGTATGTGAAATTATACACAGCCTCAGCTGAATATCAGAGGCCGAATTTTGAATCCAAACGGATTCCACAGGATTTCTACAAAGTCCATCTTTTAGATCCAAATTTTCAGGACGTTCAGTCTCGAAATCAGACTGTAGGATAGAAATTTCTTGATTTGTAGGCCACTCAAAATGTTTTGCGGATGAAGATGATAATTCGGGAATGGAAATTAGACGGCGTATCGTCGCATTGACCGTCCACCTGGACAGTAAGTCAGCCCAAACGTTATCATATCCCTTGATATGAAAACAAAGATAATCATACATGCTTAGCCGGACGGCCCAGTGCAGTACTACTGTGCTACCGGACCTGTCATTAAAATCTCTACAAAAAGTAGTACTTTTTGTAGAGTTAACAACAGGTACTGTACGATGGAGAGAGGGTCAAAAATAAAAATCAAATTTTTATGGTCCGTATAAAGGCCGAAACCATCCGGTATGACTGTAAGCCAATGCATTCTGTCCGGTATTGTCATTACAGCATAGGCCTATTCTTTGATCGTTGCCCACCCTAATTAGGTGGCATTAAATCTACCAGATAGGAATGCCAACGGATCGTGCCCTTGATTAGAATTGGGTCACAATACCAGACCAGTTCAGACGCATCCGTGTAAACGCATAAACGTTTTTTGAACCGCAATGAGGAAAAGTGACCTGATTGGCCAAAAACGTTTTGCAGTTGTTAAATCTATCATTCTCTGTCTTCCCCAGTCTAAATTGAACAAATTTACAGACGACACGGCAAGTTTCATGCGTTTTCCAGCCCGTTCGTAGACCCGTTCCAAAACATGTAACGCCTCAGTGGTTGATGAAAACAATGGTATGACATTTCTGACCCACTGTATGGCACACAAAAATTGCCGTAATTTTGCGCCAGTGACCAGGGCTGACATAGAAAGTAGACCATCAATTCGGCGGGGGTCGTAACGAATTCCATCTTGCGAAATTAAACCACCACACCAACGAATAGTCTTGGCAAAAAAGACATATTTAGCTGGATGGAAACGAATATTATTCTCACGGCAAACTTGAAAAATCCTCCATTCAGTGCAAAAGGTGCTCAACAGTGTCCGATTGTGCCAGAAAATTATCCAGTCATTATAGAATCCGGGATAGCAATTTTTCCAGGAGAAGACCAGAAAAAGAAGACCGTAAATGAGTCACTGCATTTGTCGTCCCATGTAGCACCCTGGTTGGAGAATATATTCCATCAGTTTTTATGAAAGACTGTAGAGACTGCGACTCCGGGTCCAATGGCATTTTCCAATAACCGTGCGATAAATCGAAGGTTGTAAAGAAAGGCGATTTGTCTAATCTAGTCAATTCTTGTTCAATTACCGGCATGAGGAAATGATGCGCCTCGGTATATTTTTTGACAGAACGTAAATGGACTGTAAAACGAAATTTATCCGGTCCTGGTTTGGGCACCAGCAGAGGTGCCGCTGCCTATTTTGGTGTTGGGCTAGGGTAGTACATTCCAGTCCTGATAAAGTCATCAACAAATCTTTTTAGAAAGTCGCGCTGTTCTTAAGAATAATTGTCCAAGCGCACTCGGACCGGGCGGGCATCGGAGGTAAGCTCAATATTGCGTGGGGGGAATTTTACGGGAGGTCCCACAGGCAACGATGTCCGAAAAATTCCAACGTAGTCGTCCAAAATATCGTCCAAACGGGTGGTGTAGTGCTTCAAATCTCCATTTTCAAGAGCTTCCTTTTTATTGAAATCGAGTTCCTGACTAATCTCTTCGTGCTGGTCCACATCAATTGGGTCCAATAGGAATTGGTCAGGGAATGGGTCCGTCTCATTAAGATCTTGGTAGTAGTTGACCCTTGGCCGATTTGAACTGATAGGCTCTACAGCTTCATTTTCAATGCGATTGACCTTTACCATCATATTCCGATTGATTATTCCACCTTGGTCAACCGAAGTTGGATTTCCAATATTAGGACAGTCCGTTCCGTCCAAAAGGTCCCTATTGGTTTCCAACAATGTATGAGAGTCGACTTGCAGATGTGACAAGACCGGACGGCCAATTAATAAATCTTCACAATTGAGGCAATAATCTGTGAGCAAATAGGTCACATTCACCAAGGCCAGTTGGCCAGATGATAGATGCAATACAGTCCGGGGGACAATCCAAGAACGGGAAACGTAAACGTTTCGGCGTTATCACCCTTGCGGAGTGCGACCAATAACTGGACTGGCTTGATTGTCTGAAATTTTCCAATGCCCCGGAGGACTGCGGCTTCCGCAATTTCAGGGATGACGAGACTATCGTCACTGCCATCATCACATCGCGCAATTGAATTATGCGATGACAGGCCATCAGACAAAGAGACAGTACAGGACGGCGCAACAATTTTCTGAACAAGCCCATTCTGGACACGTCCTGTCTTTTCATATGGTTTATACCCGCCTGAATTCTCGAGGTTCTTGGGGCGTGTGTTCTGTGCTGGATCATCGCGGGCTCTTGCAGAGGCCAGATCAGCCTTCAATTTTTCATTTTCGGCGGGGCTAGACGATTTCAAGGCGTTTGCAATTTGCAATAGTCAATCCAAGGCTTGACGTTGTCGTTTCTGCATTTCCAAAATTGACATTTTGGGAAAAATTCGGTTTTTTCTTGGATTCGTACGAATGTCCGGATACCGAATTGACTTTATCCTTATTGGGATTTTCAGGAGACGTCTTTAAAACAGAAGGGGACGCTCCTTTTTCGGTACGGTGTCCACTCTCGACTATTTGAAAGGCCTCCGACAACGAAATGGCATGCCTCATAAACCCATGAAAATCTTTTTTTAGATTCACTTTGGACAATTCCAAATCGGGTTCCAAAACGTTTCGCAATCTCCAGGGTCTAATGTCCGCAAGTACATGGTTGACACATTCTTTATAGTTTGACTCAATGATCTAAGATAGTCCATGTCTCTTTAACAGGCCATGGTAGGACACGAATAAATTTTGCATGCGAGACTTAGCGGACGTATCGGATATATTAATTAACAAATTTGACTCGGCAATCTTATTTATTTCATCAATTGTATCCGAGTCCATTGCTTCCTTCGTTTGCGCATCCAAAAAAGGATCTCAGACAAGTATCCGTTAAGTCATCATAGTTCGTAGCTGCGTCAATAAATCCCAGAGGCAAAGAGGACTAGAGGTATTCTGGATCTACACAAAACTTCAAACGCGTCGGACGGACAGTCTAGTTAGCAACAATACCTTCAGCCACGAGCTGATGGGCAATTTCTGTTACTTCCTTCGCATACTGATCGTAACTACGAAGGAAGATACGGATAGACTCAGCATCCATCTTGGTCAGACGTGGATAGTCTAAAGAGGTCAAAACATAATTCGACGAGTAGTCAGTCATTATAGACGAAGCTAAAAAATAATTGCAAGCAGCTAAAATAGTTGACAAATGGAACGACCAACGGGCGATTCGAAAGAAAATAGACATGTCTGTCTTGAAAATCGAATAGATAGTCCAACCGGACTAGGCTTGAAATTTTTAGAACAGTTGAGAAAATCGAATACCAAACAGGGCGGTAGCGAAGTGATCACTATGCTCACCTAGTGAGATAGGCGGCGACACAGGTTGTCGGAATTGAAAATATGTTTTCAAAAAAGTAAAACAAAAGTGTGTGTCGATACCAGCGTTGATATCGTCTCTTAGTCTAGACCGCAGTATATAAGATACTCGGCCTTGTTACTTTCAAGCCAATAGTAAAGGTAAAAATCCACGCAACCACGAAAATTCGTGACACTAAATACCGTATATAATTGGACACGAAATTATGTCCCCTACAGTATTTGAAATGCTGTAAGTCCAAATTGGTCGTGTGCTGCCATTACTGAATATTACATGGTGAATAAATTGAGGGACGAGTTCACATTGTAGAAAGAAAAACCAACTAAAACTACTATACTGCATATCCACCCACGGGTGTCCGCTACAGTTTTGCGTTTTCAACAATGTTGTTCTGTCCCCTCCAGTAATCTTTGTTGGTGCATGTCAACAATAATAATGTATGTGTGTCGCTTTATTTCTTCAAACCAAATTTGCAGATGCAAAGATTGTACAATCAACGTCCTTGCTGATCGCACGTCTTGTTGTAGGTGAGTATTGATACACGATGATGGTGCGGCGTATTTGTTGTAAGGCGAATAGGTGAGTCGCAATAAGGATGAGGGCGTGTGTAACAAACTTTTGGTATGACGCGTGTAAACTGATTCCGTTTGGTATTCCATACTAATTATGTCAGGAAACATTTACACTGTAGACCAAGCTGTCGATATTTGCAATTAGTGGCTACGTACTGTACCCATGTATCGATATGGTTGTATTCAATCAACTGTACGGTAATCAATCAAGATAACTATCTTCAGTCAGGTTACAGTACATTAAATCAACGACAATCTAGATTGCATTTGCTGATACAGAAACTATACTATTTAAATGGCTTAGGACAAAATGTATAGATACCATCATCGTAAATCAATAAAACTATAAAACATCATTAAAATTATATTCGGAAGTCACTGGTAGTTTGTCTGACGACTCCCGTATTACAAACGTTATTCTTTCCCACTGACCTGACACATAAGTTGTCATAGCGTGACGTAAATGTTGCGAAGGGGAGTGATTGAGCTTCGATATGGATGAGGGCGTGGCTCGAATGTTGCGAAGGCGGTGATTGAGTTTTGATAAGGACTAGGGAGTGGCGCAAATGTTGCGAAGGTGAGTGATTGAGTAGACGATAGTTTTGAGCAAATGTTCTTGTTCCCACCAGTGATATAGTATCACAGTTTCAATAAGATATCCAATATACTGAAGTATATAGATGGATATGTGTTTTATTTTATTAATGAGTGTGTGTTTTTCTCTGTTTCTCAAATGATGGCAAACATTCAAGTATGAATTTCTTTTTTGATAAAACAATATCAGCATCAAACTGTAAGAACATTAATTGGTGTTGGTTTGCAGAAGGGACCAGTGTCTTCGGTCTACGGTATACAAGAGCTTGAAGTGTATCCTATCCTATTGTAGTTTGATAGTGTTACACGATTCATATGCCAATGTCAGGATTCATAACCCGATTAGAATTCCTATCCCCACGGTGTTGATATTTTCATCGTCTCGTTCTATATAACTTACATAATACACACACCATGGTGAAGAATTTTGTGCCAAAGTTAGGAACAACCTAAATTTGAATTGTTTTTCCTGAGTTAGGAACAACATTCTTCATCTTGGTGGGTGTATTTTGTAAGAATTATTTTGCTTTATTCTTCCTGATCTTAATCTGTAAACATAGATGGTGTGAATTTTATTTTGGGATCAAATTCGATTATTAATTCAAATCGTGACAAATCTTGACATATGTATCAATTCATTCCGTTTAATCCTTAAAGGACGGAAGTATTGTAAAGCGGGTGAGACGGCTTTAACGAAAAATGCATGTTTTTATCATAATAAAAATAATGAAAATGTAGGAAAACTTCTATAATAAGGTGAAAATGACATTTGTATATTGATTGAATACTTTTTTTGCACTGACCATCAATCAATGGCATTATCGGTAAAAATTGATTTTGAAAAGTACCGCATTGAGGGTAAAAGAGATGGCATGCTATGCTACGTTTGAGAGTAAAATTAATGTAGATGCTGTAAAAAAGAAAGAGGACTTTGGAAAAGAGATTAATGTGGTAAGGAAACGAGGCTATAAGAACTACATTTTCGAGAAGTACGGTTATGTTGGTAAGCACAACAGAATACAATTTCCTAATTATATTCTGAAAGGTATTCGTGTCAAAGGCCTGGTAAAGTATACTTTAATTATACTTTAAAGGCCTGATAAAGTATACTTTAAGTATACTTTATGTATACTTTAATCAATTGATATCGGGATAGTTTTAATAGCACACGCTTTTCCAATAAATATATTCAGAGGTAGAGTCTTGTTTACTTCATCCCATTTTGTTCCTCCTAGTATTCTAATAACGTCATGTTCTCTGTGTGGATAACCCTCACGATTTGTTCCATCATTATTAGCCTGTCATCGATACCCAACCAAGTGAGGAAATCGGGAGCTGTCTAGAAAGTAATGCAGGCGTCCACCAAATTGCTCGATGAGTGTCGGGTGCGAGCATATTGTGGAAGGAACTTCACTCTTCTTGACTATTCTCCGCCCGTCATTTTCTCTGATGCATCTCGACATAGGTATGTGAACAAAGTAAAGTCACAAGGTAGAGACAGTTTCATGGAGCTTCGTCCCATAATTCGTCCGAAGTGTCCTCCGGTGAATCTAAACGGATGTCGAGGCGTACGCTGTATTTATTGTACAATTTTTAACTTTAGTTGCACACGAACAGCGGTTACTCTTTCACGAAGAGCATCTCTGTGACCACAATTTTGTACAACCATCATGCTTCTTTCCATGGCACCCGTTCCTTGCATCAAAGAGCTCGACATTTCGTGTACTACCTTCATTTCCTCTTCCTGATAGCGCGACCTGAACTTGTTTTACAACCCATCTGTTCTGTCGACAGCTAATAATTTGTCTCTCTTCAAACTCTTTGACTGGCGCTTTACTGCGATCGCAAATTCCTGCGACTCATCGTCCAATAATTTTCTACTCTCTTAGAATCTCCAAGAATTCTTAGCTCGCAACTTCTTTGATACTTCATCGGAGCGAAGGAGAAACCCTGAAATAAAATGCACCGGACACGTTCCGCAGGGTACTAGTGGTGAGATTTGTACGCCACTTTTCCGCTCGCAAGTACCTCTCCACTCGTCCGAAGATGATGTATTTATTCCACAAATGTCGGCCACCAGACCTTGGCACTATCTTGAAGCTCTAAACCTGCAATAGAGTCTCCAGAGCAAAGTAAAACATGACTTTGGTGCGTTGCAGGAATTTTGGTGATATCTAGTTACATAAAGCACGATAAAAATGAAATAATAAGTGATAATGGAGACAAATATGAACTTGTATTGTAACAGAACTTTCTTGGTCAGAGCTCGCTCTTCAGAGCTGAAACGGAGACTTAAACAGGAATGAATACACAACCATCGTATAGTTTAATCTGAGTATACTACTCTAGTGAGATGGCTTGAACCAACGGGCCTGAAGTAATACCCTTGTATAGGGAATATTAGCGTAGGAAACATAAGACACTGCACACGAAAACCAATGAAATTCAATGAAAAATCAATGAAAAATCATATTGATTTCTGCCAACATTTTCTAAAAATTCCCCAAACTTTTCCGATCCATTCGTCCTTTTCTTTTCTCATTTAAGATAGCCATTTTATTTTCCACATTCTTTTCTGCGGTCTTGAAACTAATTGGAACTATCAAATATGTGTGGAAGAAAGAGATCGTCACCTGTAGTAAATCTGGGTCCAACTCCGAAGATGCGTTCTATTGGAACTAGAAAACGTCCTGCTTCCGTATTTGAGGCCTGTCATGAGGTTCAGTTAAGAATAAAGAAAGTTCCGTCACGCAGTTCTGGTTCGCCTGTCGCGGAGGTCGCCGAGAGGTGCACGCGACCTGTTATAATGAATAAGAAGAAACCCAAGTTAAGTCTAGTTAAAAATAAGGGCGTTATTTGTCCAGAAGGAGTGCAAAAAGAACAGATTTAGCCTGATTAACCACTAAGGGACGGTGATTACGAATATGATGACTATGTTCCGCATGAAACAGATGACGGTAGAAATCACACGCCGAATCCCACACCCATCCCAAAAAATCTGTTTTGAGACTTGAGGCTGTTGGTTATGGTCATGTTAATGGTAGTAATAACTTGGTCATGCATTTAGCCAACCGCCTCGCATCATTTCAGGGGGAGGTGAAATACTTTCAGGGTGACTTTAGAACTATGATGATCGATATGTCAAAGGCAACCAAGAACCTGTGCGTAAATATGCAGAAGATCACCAACCGGCCGGTACAAGGTGCAGTGGCCGATTCAAATGTTGTAAGATCAGGGAAGGATAAGGATGCAATTCGGCCAATGCGTGCCTTCGAGGAACTTATGGCAGCCCAAGTCCCTTATATCTCTGTTGCATTCGACACCTCCGTCCTGTCTCATAGTATGGTCTCTTCGTTCGTTGGTGACATCCTGCGTAAAGTAGATGATAACAAGCTCTCCATATCCGCAATGAGGGACTTCATAGCAGCAGCTTTCTTCACAGTATGTCCAAAGGACAAGAAGGATAATTTTGAATCCAGTGCAGGACCGGATGTATCGAAGTTGCGTCGAATGGCCCTTAGAACTGCTCTGTACCATACACGTCGAGATTATTTCCGACGATTCGGTGATGCTCCCGTAGTTTATAATGAATCCTCGAGCGTACGCTTCTATAGCAACCCGGGATACAACATGAACAACTTAAATAAACAGAGTTGGTTGTCTGCGGACGCCGTCTTCGGAAAACCATACGTCACTGCTGGAAATATTGATATCGTCCAAGGGAAATTTGAAAAGGCATCATTGGACAAGAAAGAGTACCAAAGTCGATTACGAATAGCTGGTGGGGGTCCTCCAAATCGTCACGATGATGGTGCATATGCAATTAATTTGTTGTACTCCAGATTGTTGTCGATCATGAATCGTGGGAGGAAGGGAGGAAGGACTTCCTTTTTCCAAAGTATCGGCTATCTTCTCGTTCCTTGGAAAGATTATAACAGTTGTTGCGTGCGTGTATCCGAACGATATTTGACTTTGGTATCAAACTATGATACTGCGCCCATCATGACATTGTCCGACGATCCCCTTGTCAATGTATTTGTAAGTGAAGGGGCACGCACAAATAATGCATTGTACAATTCATTCGTTCAATATAGAAAAGAAATTCAATTGGTGGTAGAGCACGACTTGTTCGTTCCAAAGCGTGGAAAAGAAAAATATATGCGTAATCATATCGGTGATGATCTGCGTTCGCGGAAACGTTTAATCAGTCTATTGTATTCAGCTGCTTCCTTTTTGAAGTCACTAAGTGGTTACGCCAACGGTTATTACTTTGAAGACATGTTACAGTTTGCGGAGGGATCTATGTAAGCCGTGTACGCGATAGAGTGTGTTTCCGGAAAATGGTACAGGTTCTACTTTCTGCTTGCAGTCGGAGTGGAAAATTTTGTGACAACACAGAAGATGGTGATGAAGGGGGTAATTCGGAACCTGAATGCAAATTTTCCAGGGACGATGACCATGCAAGTACTCACAATGACGAGCGCCAAGTAGTTGAAATGTTGTTCGACACTGTTATGCCACCTTCTTCCAGGATAGAACGAGTACTTGTAAATTTGATATGTGCAGTACCTCATGATAGATACATGGCTGAGAATATTAGGAATGATGTTGGCACCGATGAATATGATGGTATTGCAGTCGCAGAGGATACTCTGACTGTGAGAATTGGTAGACGAGATGTTGCAGAAGATGATTGCAATCGCATGGATGATGAAGAAGATGATGACGATATTTTTACGTTGGTTTCTGAGTTGCGTCCACAATAAGAACTTTCCCATGCCTGTAGCGAGATTTCTGGAAGTCACATGAACGACGATATTGATATCCCATCACAAGAGTAACTGGAAAACAAATACGGGGAAATATTGTTACTATTCCATAAACTACACCTGCATTCCATGTTTATGTTATAGTTTGTTCATGGTAATACGTCCCAGCATGTTCAGATTGTTCAATTTAATTCGTATCTCCATCATATGAAAATCATTGTTTAAATAAATTCATAGCAGTCAATTTGGCAAAGTTGTTTTGGTATATCATGTTAATTCACAATTGCAACTGCATAATAATTAATAACGCTTTTCAATAGCTTCAACAAATTCCTTATCTTCATCCTTTACATCAACAATTTTAGTCCGTTCTATGATTTCATCATATGACTTTCTGTCTATTTCTTCATTACTACTGACTATCCTACTACTGCTAGTAGCAGTAGTAGGATACACTGATAAAACTTCTTCTTGTTATTCCTCATCAGCATCAGCATTTCGAGGTCTGGGTGCCCAATTTGTTATTTCGGAATTGGCACCATTACACAACAATAATTTCAATGCTCCAATGCCAACTAAAAACTGGTGATGCGCATATGACGAAGCTGATTCATGATTACTAGTCTCGGTCATTGACGGTTGTTGGGTGGACATGACAAAATTTGAGCCAAGAAGATTTGAAGGAGCTGATTTTTCACCTGACTAGACGTTTAGTTTATGGCAGTAGAATTCATGTTCGGATGACTGTAGTTTGATGCTGCATACATTGAGCGACGAGACGAACCAGAAATCTTAAAAAGATATGCTGATGATGGCGGTTCAAGATGGCGAGACAAAACTTTTTCTCTTGTCAGAACTAAATCAAATTGTTTCTTTGAACGGTAATTCATACGCATTACATTACTGCAATGGTATATAGCGGCCGGATAACTGACTTGAGCATTTCGAATCACAATATTTTTTCGAAGCCATGGCTGATGGCGCAATGGATCTCTCTCCCACCATATGCAGCATTACTCATTCCTCGAATTGTCGGCGCCGCATCGGTGTCGCGCTACATATTGGACTCAAGCAGATATACTTGTTTCTCCAGGTGCATCGTAGTTAAAGGGATGTGAACAGTTAACCAATGCTCGAATGATACGACCAAAGACAAAATAACTCCCGTATTTTCTGTACTATGATCATCCATCCCCTTTACCAATTCGGTGAAAGTGAGGGTGATGTTCAATCTAATGTGTTACGTTCATTGGCGGTGGGGATGACGTTCAATAAAATGTGTTTCTCATTTAATTTGGTGCGGGGTGAGCTTGAATTTCAATTAATTTGTCTGTTATATGGTTCGGCGACGGTGAATATGAGTTAGAGCTTCAATTAAT
>JAULBU010053039.1:0-12567 GCA_032358235.1 Odonthalia washingtoniensis | reverse complement strand
TCTGGTGGCCAACAATTCGTCGTTAAATTAGTTCACACGTACGATCCTTTAAGGAGTACTAACACATTAATGATCTCCCTATCTACCCCTCATATATATAATTTCCACTCACCAACCTCTTCGCCACCTTCTCCATTGATTTTTCTGGGCCTTTTCCTACTCCATTTACCGGTGACCGATTCATCTTGGTATACGTTGAGCATCTCACTGGCTGACTAATTGCGAAGAAGACCACTAACCACACAGCCACAGTGGTCAGGACTTTCGTTAGGGACGTCACAATGCGCCCCTTAGGCCCCCGATGACCACTGTGAGCAACAACTCCTCCTGTTTCATGCCTACCGCCCTCTCTGGCTTCATGGAAGATAATGAACTCGCATTGAAGACAGTCCTCTTCTACGCCCCGATGTCCAATGGCATCGCAGAAAGTATGGTGGGAACGATTAAAAAGGGGGTCAAGAAGACTATCATCGGTGAGGGCCAGGACTGGGCATCTTCTCTCCACAATTTGCTCTCCGGTTACTGTCGCTGACCTCTTCTAGGTTGCGCTTCCCCCTTTGAACTACTCTATGTAGTTCAATCACGTATGGACATTTCACAACAAGGTGGTGCCCAACCCCTTAATATAGGAAATCGTCAACTAGAGCTATTACTAATCCTGTGGGTGTAAGTACATTTCGATACAAGCATGTCTCCGACCAAATGCCAGCCCGAAAAGTCAACGCCCATAACCTTGGTTCGTATTTTCGTAGGCCTGGTTAGTCAAATCCAACTTCCTCTACAGCGCGTATTGGTGCTGCACTTGGGATGGTGCGCTCTTGGTTATTTCGTCGCATTCTAATTATCTGGGCGTGTCTTGGAACTTTCACTCTTTGGATAGAAATTCGTGCCGCAGCGGTGGCTATCCTGCCCGACGATCTCCCCGTAATGACTTGGTGGCTGTCTGAGTGGTACGGGCCTTCTAGGGGCGCTAAAATCTCCATGAAGGAAGCACTAAGCAGGCGACTCAAACTCTCTGGTTCACACCTGCAGTGCGCCGGGGGTACAAAGAAATCAGTTCGTAGTTGGTATGCGCAAATATGTTGGATTTCGAGCGAGCGGTATCGGATTAAAGCAAAAGTTTTGATACGGAGCGAAGGGTATATGAGTAAAGCAACATTTCAGAAACCTACTCCGGGCTGCAGTTTTAAGAAGGGGATATTATGGCGTTTGCAATCTTCGGGTATCCACGTGGGCCAAATACATCCCAACATGATGCCACTATAATCAACTCAAAACTTTACTGGGTGACACGAGATGCTTCTAGATAAAGAGAATCTCACACGTTCCCACTATAGGAAATAATATCAAGATATTATCTTGATGTAATTTCTGTTCGGACCATCTACGCACACACGTGCCCAGATCTGTGACACATAGCGTTCGTCTCACAACTTCTCCTCTGGGAACTCTGCGCCCTAATAATGCGGCGCTGAGCCTGACCAAAGAAAAAGAAGAAAAGATCGAAACACATCTACACTCACCTCTCGCTCCTTTTTTACGACACGCCTTAGTGTCTCTTTCATGAAACTTTCTCTGCTTCCTTCTTTCTTTTCACCCATATTCCCCCTCTTTCAACCGCACCCCAATTACGATCAAAAAAGGCCATCAGATACCCCCTTTTTAGAAGGAAAGAAAACTGCTATACAATTAAATACTTTGTTTATGGTTCTATGGCAGATATGGTTTAGTAATGTGAACGAAATTTACTATCTATCCAGTTATTTTTGGTTGTAATAATTAGAGTATACCGTATATAGTTCTTCATTTTTGAACTTAGACAGATATGCAGTCTATTTCGGACACTACTCTTGTATAATTGAATCCACTTCTTTCTCATTTGATGCATTTAAATATTGGGAGAATTTGTGATAAGTAACGAGTAAAGTGTGAAATAGACATTTTTAGTAAGGAAGAGCTGTGGGAATTTAGAAATTCTGTGGGCCGAAGGTTTCAAATCGACATTTCCGGTACGGAGAATATGAAAATATGTCGGAATCAGCAATTTGGCATTCCAACAGTTTTAGTTCCTAAAAACTGTTCACTCTACTAAAAAGTATTGAATGTTTGTAACGTTTATAAACCACCTTCATTATTATGCATCCCCCTCATATTTCGTCCCTCAATCTTTCTGCATTCATCGTTTGTCACTTCATCTCTGTCTATTGCTTGTCGTAATTTTCTGTATTCCCGGCGCAGTGGTGCGTGGTATAGCTCTACTATGCCTATAGTCCCTGGATTTTATACGGGTGCGTCCTCCATTGTTACCCCTGCTACTGCTGCCTTGCTTTTCAATTCTCTTGATATGTTTCCCGACTCTTGATCAACTCAAAAGAAAGCAGGCGGATCCATGTATGTTTGTGACCAAAGTCTTTTATGCACTTCCATATCTCTTTCGACAGTTGGTTCTTCAAAAAACATGCTGCTGTGAAGTGAGTGTATTCATTGATTAGATGTATCACTGCTTTTTAATCTATGAACATTGTATCTACAATGACTCCATGATTAAACTGGAGGCCTTCAGTGCCGATAGTCCTCTTAAATCGTCGTGGGGGTGGTGGCGTTGGTTTTACAAATGCTGCAATCGATCGAGATCTTCACGACTTCTTCAAGTTCCAATGAACAAGGTGACATATTCCAAGTGATGAAACCAAGAAAAAGTCTATGCTACCTCAAAGGATTCTAAAAATGATTTGAAACCTTCTCCTGGTATTTTCACAGCATGACATAATAATTATACATTACAAAATTAAACGTGAAATTTTATTTGTGCCATCTTCATCGACCTGTTTCAATTTCATCAACATCACCACAACGGTCATCACTTTGATCGTATTACAGCAATCTTAATCAATCGTCACCGCATCCGCATCAAAACGTCACAATCAAATCATCATCGTGACCAGAAAGACGCACAACAATTGTTCGTAGCACCGCTATCACGTGAATTATCATTCTGGGTGGTGAATAAAATGTGAAAGTACGTGAAATTGACCGCGGACTTGAACTTAAATGTCACCGTGAACCTGAACGTTAATAGAAAACTAAGTTGCATAATTTAAATTTCAACTGGAATCCTCACCACATCACCGTCATCTTCAACATTCATATGTAAGTATGTTATCTTTTTAGTATCCATCAGAAACGTTTCATTCTTAATCATCACCGTACTATTACCAATTTTTCATTGTTCTTAGCACCTCCATCTGGTAGGTAAGCCTACTACTGAAGTAAATCAACGCGGATGGGTAGCCAAATATTAAAAAAGGTTTAGGTACATCAACAGCATCTGATGTACAATCGTACTTTTCAGATTTAAAATTACATTTACATCTATATAACCATAGAGGTGGAGAAGATAGTGATAGAAAAGATTGGTTATCATCATATCAACCTGGTACATATTTTGATCATGATGAAGATAAATTAAGTAAGTTTGGATTGAAATGATTCCATGGAATTACCCTGCGTCAATAAATGATGTCGACTACTAGGGTAGTACCGTGGAAGTGCAGTTATACATATAATTAATTCAGATAGGTTTACAAATGATAGAACACAACGAACGTATCCATCACCATGGAGTTATGACAATTCTCGTTATCGTACACCGGCACGTGTGCTTGATTTTGATACTTACAGTGGAGGTCAATGATAGCACGGAAGTGTGATGTATATATATCTAATAGAGAAGTAAGTTGCATAATTCAAATTTCAACTGGAATCGTCACCACATCACCTTCATCTTCAACATTCATTTGTAAGTATGTTATCTTTTTAGTATCCATCAGAAACGTGTCATTCTTAATCATCACCGTACTATTACCAATTTTACATTTTCATTACCACGGCGATTTCAGATACCAGTCTGGTAGGTAAGTCAAACACATTTTTATTTCATTCATCCTAATCTTCACTTTTTATTCCAATTCATCTCTAACAAAAGAATATCGTATATCAAGAATCTGCTACTGAAAATATAGGAAACTAAATCAATTGATTTGCTAGTTGACGATGATTTAGACAGCGGATATTAAGTGGAAATATCATTGTCTGATCATATAGTAGTTCGCTTATCAAAAAGTAAAATATGGTCGATTAAACGTGGAAGTGTTCCACATTCGGAATAAAGTTTAGATTCAGATGATGCCGTGGAATTACCCTGCATCACTGATGCAGTCAATAATGTCTACTGCACTGGAAGTGAAGGCGTGCCTAGAAATGATTCAGATTGATTTAGAAATGGTGGAGTGCAACGGACATATCCTTCACAACGTAGTTACGACAATCCTATTTATCGTACATTGGTCGGTGTGATTGATACGGATAATCCTAGTGGAGGAAAAAGATACAAGGCGGTGTGATATATGTATGTAATAGAGAGGAAGAGAATAATAATCCAATTCAAGATTATTCCATACAAAAATCATAACTGACATATATTCAATATTATCTAACAAACAATATAATTTATAGGACCTGAATTATCACGTTTATATCCAATATCAGTTGGTAGTATATTTTTACAATTAACATAATGTTTTATTGAACTACATTTCTCAATATGAGAATTAAGACATGTATTCACAGCTGTGAACCATTCGTAATACCTATTGTAATATCAATGTTTTTAAACCTGGTATAAGTGGCATGGTAAGAGAAGGAAACTTAATGGAAAAGATACAAACAAAAAGTGAAACAAAAATCTAGTATGGACATTAACGGGTATTGTAGATTATATTGTTGTGCATAACTTATGCATTGAATGAAGATTAACAACATGACAGGATCAGCCATCCAACAATCCTTATTTCGTAATTTATGTTGTTGTATTGAGGCTATTCAAACCGACTGGACCAGAACTTTACTCGTTTCCCTTTTGATTCCCGAACGAAATAAAAAGAAACCAAAAGCATTTTGCGTTAATTGCCAAAACGTTTTCGGAAGGAAAAAAACTCTTCGTAAATTTTTCCACACAATTTTGACAAAATTTACAGTCGTAATGTGATTATTTTGCAGTTTTCCAATAACTTTTTGGGCGATTTTTGGACACGAGCTCGAAAACACCGAAATGTTTTTGGAAAAAAATAAAATGGCTCCAAATATATTCAAAATAATATTAAATTGAAGAAAAGTAACATGTAGTACACTTTTAAGTCGTTTGTACATCACATTATAGTACTACAGTAATAGTGTTGTAATTATTAAAAAAATTGGAAATTATCGAAAATTTATTGCCAAGATTCCCGAAAACCAGTCCCTAAAAAGGTTTAAACTGTACATGATTTTCGAGTGATTTTGGTAACCGAAAAACAAAATTTTTTCGACACTTTTCGAGAATGAAAGTTACAGACGTCGTCACCTACTTCCTCAGCCTCACAACATAAAGTGGTAGAGCTCATATCGACTTCTGAATGCGCTGAGAAGGCATACGAAGTTAGATTTTTATCAGTTTTGATCATTTCAGCAGTCTTTTGATACCTCTGGAATCTATCTTGTGACATCTTTCCAATAAGTGTGGAAACAAAGTCGCAAAGATGCATTTCTCTTGTGCTTTCTAAAAAGCTGTTAGCTTGCTTGCTGCTGTTTGATGTGCAAACTCCAAGTCTATTTCGACCCATGTCCAGGTACTTGTAAGTGCAGCAGTGATCCATGAAAGAGCTAAACCAAATATAAATATCATCATTACGAACTGAAAGGTCCGTCAGTTGCTTTATAGCCATCTCATGTGTTCTGGAGCGCACCATTGACCACAAATCATTCACGTCCGCAGATTTGAAGAGCAGATTTGATGTATTAAGGTCTTTATGTATTATGTGCCATGCACATCGACTCCCTTTACTTCCGTTCTAAGATATGTATGCATTTAGATATTCGCTTTCTGCCCCTTTTGCACCGTCGGACATGATTATTTTCACGCTCGAAAATTTTTGAATACATTTTCGCAGAAACCAACTCCAAGTTTTGGTATCTTCACTCTTAGCTACAGCAAAGCGATGATAGTCACATGATTTTTGGAGTCATATGCGGTCATTGTGAACGTTTTTCTTTGTACCGTACTCGTTAGATGTGCCGCATCTACTGAAATCATTACCCCAAAGTTTTTAAATGTACAGTTACACCCATATGGCAGCATAGCAACCGACAAAATTGAGAGTGACTATCCGAAAGCGGTATTACATCTACAATGTAGGGTCCATCAGAATCGGCATCCGATACAATTTTCACAAAGCTTTTAATGATACAATAATACGCCAGGTACTGCTCAACCCCGTCCACCTTTTCACTTATCACATTATGTGTCAGACCTACCTTCAAAGAAATTCTAGCATCTCTCTTGTCCATTTCTTTTAGTTGTGAATTATTTCCTCCCCGGCGGCCATGGGCTACCACAAACTGATCCACTGCCTCCGTCGCATGTTTGATGACCACTTTCTTGACCTTTCTTTTCCTTATTGTTCCACCATCACAGTTGTGGTATGCCAAGTTTGTCACACGGAGGCCCATGCCGTCCAGGAGAAGTACGGCGTTTACGCAGAATTAACATCCATCACCAAGACTGCAACCCATGTACACATGCTGCGCCATTCGCTGTCGAATTTTGTACTCCTTTCCAATGCCACGGTTGTGGCGTAATCACCGCAGCTATAAGATTCTGACAATTGGCATCCCGATGTTCACCAACCTCTAACGTCACATTTTTGGTTGCAGTCGTGGTGGTCATAATTCTGTGAAGGATGTAGATCAAACGCTAGACCAGTTTGTGAACCGATCCAAAAAACAGTAAAAAAACAACATTGAAAAAAGTGACGGTACTAAATTGAAAATTTATCATTCAATGAATTTTTCCATTCCCGCGATACCATTTAGTGAATTTCTTCTTATATTTACGCCTGTACTGATTCACGGTACCGTCATGATTATGCGGTTATTAATACCTGTAAATACACGAGCAGGGATTGTTAAATTTCCACCGTCCTTTTCCGACAAGGTTCTACCGAAAACAGATGAAAAGCGCACCAATACAAAATATGGTATGTCATTCTCGTGCGCTCGACGTAAAGCAAAAATGGGAAGTGAGTCGGAGAGTATGGTTATGGCCAGTGGGGACCAGGCATTCATAATTGGTGATCTTTTTGAATATATGATCTCAGCCTTCTCACAGTCTGTGCTGCGATGACTTTCTAAACAAAAAAATAAAGCGCGCCCTCAAATAGCAGAGACGAAAGACACGGATGTACACATACATCCGTGCGTGTTTCCAATGTCCTACAATCTAAAAGAATCTTTTTTCATATCTGAAAAACCTTTATCTCAACTTCCACAAGTGCAACTGTTACCGTCTGTTTTACTTTTTATAAAACTTTTTATTTGCATAAACACTTCCTCTACAATTACGTTAGGCAACCATGTCCGCACATGTTTCACGAAACGTGGCATTTCCCCATTTTGCCTTTCCCAAACAGACCTTGTAACCGTGCAACGTTTACTTTCTTCGCGTCTCTGTGCTGCAAAAAATATACATCTCCATATACCCCAAAAAGAGACCTCTTCCGCACTCTGGACAATAACTGCACTTTTGGTCCTGAAAAATTACCAAACTCAGAATGTGTCATAAAAATCAGCTTCATCTATTACAATTCATGTAAACAATCAAAATATACGTTTTGGGAAAGGAATGCATTAAAATTACAATTTTTTGGGCGTTAGAGCATCTCTACCGCAGGGCCTATTTCTATTGCTATGGCAAACTAAAATTGAAACGTGGAGAGAATTTATTGGACATTTCTATCCATCTATTTTGCACGATTTAATTAATTTTCGCTGGTTGAATGACTACCTACCGCTAGAATCCTATTCTAAAAAATCAGCACACTCCATCACACTACTGGCTATCATCATGGATGGCGGTTTGTGAGAAGACTCTAGCGACGAGTAGAACATGCCGTACCTAATTGGTACCGTCATGCTGCCAGGCTTCGAGGAAAGCAACAAAACTGCACGGTATGTAGGTTCACAGCAAGGAAAAACGGGGAACATACAACGCGACTTTGACGGTGCCGCGACATGCTTGCACAACGATTACTTTAGTGCGCATGTCAAATACAGCGGGCGGAACTTTGAGCGTAGATTCCGCGTCCCCTGGGCCGTGTTTACGAGGATATAGGAGGGAATAACAAGTAGAGGAATATCCATCAGACGCACCGATTGCCTACATCGCAAAGTCATCCACCCTGTATTGAGAATGAAAGAATCAATGCGAATGCTTGCATATGGTGTTGCCGCAGATTCCTTGGACTAATATCTACAAATTTGTGAAGACTCTGTTCTCCTGTCTACGAAACAATTTTTCCAAGAGTTCATAGCTGTGTTTTGTGATAAGTATCTCAGGAATCCAGGGGAAGCTGACCTAGATCGAATTATGCGCATCAACTCTGCACGGGCCTTGCCGGGGTGTATCTGGTCTATTGATTGCCAGCAGTGGGATTGTAATAACTGCCCTGTTTCGTGGGCAGGGTCGTCCAAGGGAAAGGAAAAGACACCAACAATTGTGCTGGAGGCGGTATGTGATGAGGATATGGCATATGGCATACATTATTTGGAAGTCCGGGTGGCATGAATGATAAAACTTGTTCTGTACAACTTGGAAACGGTGGCAGGAATTATTTCTGGAGAGTTTCCTCCTTCTGTACAGTTGTGACTTTATCGACTGACACTGTAGTCGACATCCTTATTGTTGTGATGCCTTCGCGCTTCACTGCGTGTGTGTAGACTCTGATTGGCTCGGCCGGTACGACTGTAGGAAGATGAGGACGTTCTGGGGCAACTCAAGTCGGCGTACACCTTTGGCCCCTCTCTCTTGGAACCAATGCTTTCTTCCCTTTATATAGGGACTAATTTATTTAAGAGCACTTATCGTCCTCATGCAAAATGCGAGGGTCTTTTCTAGTCTCCCCTATCTCTCGTGTTAACACTCACTCGGCTGAGACCCGCCATTCTCTATTCAAATACTCATGGGGCGCCACGCAACCAACACCGGGCGCGCATCTCTGTGTCCCGCTCTATCGGTCCAACAGTGTGGTTTACATACTGTGAAGCTGCATTCATAATACATGTTCACGCTGCACATGCTCGTTCCTGTCCATGGGTTACTGTATTACTGAATTCTGTACTCCGTGTCTTTTCACGGTTTATTACAACAGTACAGCGTTAACGGCTTCATTCTCACTGTTTCGTACTACCTGGCAGACGGGATATACTCGAACTGGGCTATCTTTGCTAAGACTATCACAAATGGTAATACGAAGAAGGAGAGATCATACGCCAGTGTGCAAGAGGCAATGAGAAAGGACATAGAAATGGCGTTTGGGTACTAATAGCGCGCTTCCACATCTTTCATATACCATCCCATTTTTGGTTCCGCTCAGAGATCACCAATATGATGCAAGCCTGCATCATCATCCATAACATGGTTGCGGCTGATCGCCGGATTGGTTACAGTAGCGGGTTGTCATCACTGTCCCTCTTTGAAGAGAACCGTTCGACGTTCGCAGGTGAGGCAAGGTTCACCTGGCAGTCGCAGACTGCCATGGAACATGTTCAAGGCGGACATTTTCCTAGCGGGACTTGGGCTGCGATCGTGGATGCATGAGAGGGACGGGTAACTGGCGTTCTTAATCACTTTGCTCTGAAAGGAGACCTTCTCCAGCACATCTGGTATAAGAATGGTATGAGTTTAATAATTAAAAATTTTAATGAAATCATTTTAAAAAACATTATACAAATTTAAAATTTACACAAAATTTAAAAAACATTAAAGAAACAATTAGGGCAGGGAAGCTTCTCTGGAATGAGGATTTGAGTATTTGTAGCGGCCAAGAAGTCGGTGGCAGTCCGTCATTATCTGTAGACGGTGGATACCCATTCTCCGAAGGGATGATGACCGTATATGACAGTTCTACAGACTCCATGCGTTCTTTCTTAAGCGCCTGTGATAGATAAATCTTCCGCAAAGCTGCGAAGACCTGTGTTGTCTCTGGCGTTCCCGTGGCTTCAGAGCGGGAGAAGACAGCAATCTCGTTGCGCTCTTCGAGCGCACCAGACTTGCGCTTAGAAGACTCCACCATTGACCGTATGTACTTCTTGCATTTGTATCTCCTCTTGGCTAATGAGCTTCGCATTTCGTGTGCCCATTACAAAGCGCTCGGTTGGTTTTGAGTGTGACGTCCGACGCACTCCTTCGTCGGCTCTTTAACTATCCTCCAAGTCCCCCTCAACTTGTAGAACTCTTGCGGTGTCCACCACTTCTGCCTTTTCGGTTACTGAATACTGCGCGCTCTGTGCCCGGCTACTCATTGACCACTTCGAGTGTGTATGCCATACCAACCAAGCACTGAAAGTTAACCAATTGTCCTTTGAGTAGTCTTTCATACTATGTTATTGTCATCGCCTTACCCATGTACACCACTACCGTCATGGATAGTATATCATCACCGTTAGCTTCGGTCAGGTTACATGCACGGACCGTAAGAAGAGCGATTGCAAACCTCTGCTCATCTACAGACAGCTCGGCGATATGCTTCCGACAGCTCTCCGCAGTACAAAAACCGTACTTCCCATCAAAGACGCAAGCCGTTTGTGGGCCTTTCTCAACGAAGTGGCTGTGGAGAGTCTTGAAGAAAACCTTCGCCTTCTGATCCGCGCCGGTCACGGGGTTCAGAAACAAACAACTATAAAACCAGCATCCAGACCAGCTTAATGTCACAATAATTACATTTTGAAGAAATTTAGAGACGTACGTATTGTAGAAGTAATGTATTGTTTGACTTATATCTAAAAATTGAAAAGTACTAACAACTACGGTATTAACTATACAACTACGTGTTCTACTGGAAAAAATACAATAATACAACAAGGCAGGATATAAGTATTAATTCCTCTTTCTTCATCTGTTTAAAAATGGACAGGACACGTCATCCGCATTGTTCTTCGGACTACGTCAATACTATGCTGGAAAGCAGTCCACGAAGACGTGGAAATTTAGTACATAAGGCATATCTGAAAGAAATAGAAAAGGTGATGGTAAAACAATCAATATGCAGTAGTATGGGTGTGTTCCTAGGACAATATGTATGCAAAGGCAGCCTAATACTCGAATATACAGGAGAAAATTTATGAAAAAAGGCAGAGACCGACGTGAATAGAATATAAACAACAAGGTGGAAGAGCAGACTACATGGTGGAGTTGATAGATGATAACCTTTATGTTGATGGTGTTTGAAATCAATCAAATAAGTGCAAATAAGTCAATCACAGCTGCCAACCAAATTGTGAATTATTAACCAAGTCATATGAAGAAGAGGGAAATATAATATGGATATCTGCTTTTCTGTATTCTCTAAAGGCAATCAAGAAAGGGGCTGAACTAACGTTTGACTACAAGTGGAAAGTGACAGATGAAAAAACGTTGACCATATGTGTATGCGATTCTATAGATTGGGGAGGTATCATTGAATCTTCTTTCGAGTCTTGAATTTGAAAACAATAAAATAAATGATTTGTTATATACCAGTATGATACTAGTATGATTAAAAGGGTTATTAAATAAATAAGCAGTGTACGAAACGATAATATTAGAACAGTATTATAGTTATACAATAAACGCAATACGGTAATGAAAGAAACAATTGTTATGAAATAAGACGTGCTCATTTCACTGAGAATTTAAGAATGGAAAGTGTTTAAACAATATGAAAATGTTATGATTTCTGGATAAGTAATGTCATGTCAAGATTTAATTATGGATATAACTATTTAATGTATCAATCCTAGAACGTTACATTAACTGTGTTAACGTACATGCACAACGTACAGGAGAGTACATGTATGCTCAAATTATTTTAGAGAAGGAGTAGCGATATACGATATATATATACAACATTAGAAGTTATTAAAGTCAATATTTGATGTTAGTTTTGTACGCGTAATAAGAGAATTATATTAAGAATACATGGCACACATTTGTCTCATTTCTTCTAAGCATTGTATCAACTAACTAAATTATAAACAGGCGCATTGGCAGTGATTAAGCACAATACCATAGACATGAATTTGTTGTACGGAAGTGAGTCGTTACTAATGGAGTGGTGTGCATTGTGTGAATGTGGTGAGAAAAGGTATGAAATACTAATACTAATATGTTAAATGTATAATTAAGATCATAATGACTATGGGGATCCCCTGTAGCATGTGAAAAAAAATTGCGATGCATAACAAAGATCGATAACAGTTATTATTACTACAGTTGGTATCAAAGAAAAAAAGAAGAATGGACCAAATCTAAGAAATAAGTAAACGAATACTCTTGGAATATAAATACATGTATTTATAATTTAGTTATCTCTTACTGAGTACAATTTATATATTCTTTGCTTTTAAGTTGACGGTCATATACACCGGTTGTTCATGAGGCTTACTAGTAGAAGGAACTAAGAATATAACGCATAATCTGTACATATTTGCTTGTTT
>JAULBU010053028.1:0-12567 GCA_032358235.1 Odonthalia washingtoniensis | reverse complement strand
GATATTTTTTAAGTGTAACTACACTGTACTGCAAGGAAAGGAACCGTACAGGGTAGAAAACATACAGTAGATTGCACATACTGTAGTATACAAACCACGTAAACTACAGCATCATACACAATCAACAGATTCTGGCCCATGCTACATTAACGATACTGAGAATTCTGTAGTTTATTTTCTAGTTGAACTGCCTTTTCTTCTGTACACTGCAGTTTCAGGTCCTAGTTCCCCTATTAAATACATAATAATTCCAATGGAATAGTGAATGTTTGCATCTATTCGGAAACTGCGGTGAATGGAAGGCAACATTCTTTTCCAAAGACACTGACGTGTGTACCGAAATCTCATGTCTGAATACTGTAATCACATTGTTCGTTCTGTGAAACACGACGTATACATTTTTGATAGTACTGTTGTTGAAGACGTGAGCGGAGATAAGTTTAAAAGTGTCGATAAATGCAGTTACATGTCTGGATCTGGGATACCTAGATTTGGTGCTTCAAACAAGGCTGCAAAAAGATGTAGGAAGAAAGTCACATTGAACCGTGTTATTAACGTATTCCAAGTTGATTTGAATATGGAAATTGTATTCTGCGGTAGATCAACAAAGTCTAGACTGGGTAAGACACTATGCATGGATAAGGACATTTTAAAATCTGCATACGTTATGTCATCTGCATTGATGTGTGTGGTGAAAGTATACCTGTAATATATAGTTAAGGGGAGGAATGTTAGTGTGGAAACAGATAAGGAATGGGAAGGTATTCTTTCCTACCATGGTATTTCCCTAACCGACTTGAATCCTACCACATCGCAACAGAAAAGAATATTCGAGAAGATGGTAACGATGATTACTGAAACTATAATACTTGTCATGTCCCAGAGCTAGGAGACGAGAACGAAATTCATAATGGGGGTAACTCCATTGATAAAGAAGAAGGTCCAATTAAAGGCTATGGGTTGTTGCTACTTCTATTATGATCTCATATTTTACTTTGAAATATATAACAGGAGGATCCACGGTAAACTTTTGCTCTTGTTAATGTGGGTATACAAAATATATTAATTCATATTCACATGAAATCATGTAACTACCGGTAGTTTATTATTATTCCATGAATAAGAAAACAACTATTTTCTTAAGAAAACAGCAAGGAAAGTTTAATAATCCTTTGCAATAGAATATGCTGCAAATGTAGGATTTAGATCGTTGGTAAAGAAGACATTATTACCATTAGACTTAGAATTGGGGTACAAAATAATGTGGTATCTTAAATTTCCATCAGATCTAACGCCAGTTCCAGCACCAGCTCCTGCATGATTACACATAACAGTATACAACATTTCCAAATAAATTCATTTTTTTAAAGTATTTGTAAACTATTATTTTCTAATTGCAGAAATTAGTCTGAATAAATCTGAATTAATCCAATTATATGAATTGGTATTCCCGTTCCTACTCAAGAAGAACACTTACTACGGAATGAGTCAGGATGTAGCTACTTGGACTAATTACCATATACAGAACGACTCGATTCCAAATCCCCTGAAATTGCTGTTCAACAGCAAGTTGCTCCAAGTATCTAGTCGATACTCGGAACAAGTGCAGGGGGAAGCATAGAAAACATAGATGATTCAACCATCATGATTGAACCATCTACGTTTTATATACAACTTATATCCTATTTGTGACTGGCTCAGCCTCGGAGTTACTCAGAGCCAGACACAAATTGGAAATGATGTTCCATTTTTAGCTGATATAAGTAATATCAGTCAAAAATTGTATCATAAAATTATGATAACTTGAATTTATATCAATGATATAGTAGTACTGCTCAGATTTGTGGCTGGCAGCTAAAAATATGACGAGTACCACTTGTGTTAAAAATTTGGAAAAAAAATAAATAGATTTTCACCCACATGGATGGACTGAAAATGTAAAATTATCGAGAAATTTTTTATTTAAAAAGTTATTGCATAATTATTGAATTTTCAGTCCATCCATGTGGATGAAAATTTATTAATTTTTTTCCTGAATTTAGTACAATACGTTTTTCTTACACGTTTATTAACAGAAACATTTTGTCACCTTTTTCCTGAATTTAGTACAGTTCGTTTTTCTTACTCGTTTCTTAGAAGAAAATTTTTCTCACCATCCACATGGATGGACTGAAAATGTAAAAAATTACTCGACAATTGAGAGTTTTGGTGTAATGAATTCGTTAATAAATGAGTAACTGGTGTATAGATTTTTCAACGTGTCTCAAGATAACGAAAAAGTATTGGGTATTTCATCTCATATCTCATCTAATTTTGCAAAATAACGAAAGTAAAATTTTCATAAGTGTATAACGGTTCGCTAAGATCCAATAAGAGCAAAGTTAAAAAAACATGAAAGATAAATTTTATGTTTAAATATTGGCTGCTGCTGATGAACCGGAACTGAATTGGCAATTGTTGTATGGCATGCAAGACAAAAAATTATTGTCCGAAATTCCTCTTTTTGCCTCACAGCATCTTCATGTCGCCAACATTCTACCAAAACGCAAACCTAATCATGGATACACAACCGGAAGTGGCCTTTACTAGTGATGGACAAAGGGGGCTGCTGAAGAGGCAATTTTAGTCTCAAAATACACGGAGGGAAGCTCAAATGGTGATCATACACATAAACGGAGGCGTATGCGTTTCAGTGTTTCTCTCGACATCTTATTATTATAATCTGTCACGATTTCAGGGGCTCACGTAGCGAAGCATGGCGAAATGCAAAAGACATTTGAGAACGCATGTCAAAAATGTATGGAAAATGCGCCTGTTTAATTAACTTCTGCTGAGACGATAAAACCTTCGTGGGGAACCCTAAATGATCGCTTCAAAAAGATTGTCTACAATAGGAGGGCATATAACAAACGGAATCAAACTTTTTCAGGAATCACCGTAATAGTTGGTGACCGTGAGCAACTTCTAGATGGCATCATACAGAGAATGGATGAAATAAATGAAATTGTACGCACAGAGAAGGAAGAAATGACACAACAGGATAGACGTTTAACTGAAGCGGGGAAGGAAATACGACAGGTGGCAACGGGAAGAACTGTAAGTAACAGTACAGGAAGGAGAAAATCACACAGCAGGCTCAATTCCAAGTCCTTAACATATAAAAACGGAAGACGTAGTTTGGGATATGAATCAGATGAGGAGGATAGGGACATGTTAAACCGTGCGATATCAGATCGAAAGTATTTCGAGAAGAAAAAAATAGGAATTGAGGAAGAGAAGCTACAGATGGAAAAAAAGAAGGAAAAGAAAGCAGAATCACTCCATGGGGAACGAAATAAAATTGAGTCAAGAAAATTGGACGTCGAAGAAGAAAAGAGGCTTGAAACAGAAAGGGAGGAGAAGCGATCATCAATGTTAAAACGTAAATAAATGACTGCATCCTTTGATGCCATGGCCTGCAACAGTACAAAAAAGTTACGGAATAATTTTTAGATAGCGGTCTAGAGATGGAGGGCTCCTCCATCTCTAGACCCCTATCTTCAAGTGCCCTCTGAGGGCATTGGAAGTAATGTTAAGTTTGTCCACCGTTCTGTAAACATATCTTTATATTCCACAGAATTTCTGCTCCCTTCTACATGAGGGATATTTGATATTGGCGTACGTTGAGCATGCGTTTAAAATCCTGAATGCACCACATCTTTTTCAAGTCCTCATATGACCATTCAACAGATGTTCGTGCAGAAATCATTGCTGAAATATGAGCAATTTCTTGTGGACTGGACCATGCTCAATTGTATCCTACCTGGAGCCATGGGTGTGTCATGTACGCTTGATCTGTGTACATATATAATTGTTACATGTTATTAAAGAGTGCACGTTCTATAATTTAATCTAAATTGCTATCCCTGTGAAGGGTCATGTCATGACGTCTGCCGACCTCCAGACCATATATATGAAATATCAGCCCGTCCAGAGTGGTGAGGGTTTGGTACACGAGGCAATGACATTGTTTATACCCATAGTACACTGCTCTTTGAAAGTAATCCGGCTCCCCTGATCGATGCATTTGTATCTTAGTGCCATCCATGAATCCCACGCATCGCTCAAGTGGTGCTCTATTTTCATGGATGGACTCAGCCTAGATTTCAGCTTTTTTCTACATTAAATCCCCCCCTAAATGTTTCTATTAACTGACCTTGTACATCTATAAAACTATCAAGCGCCTCCCAAAATACCTCAGAAAGCACAGAGGCGAGCATCCCGAAAATGACTTCTAAATCAGACCACCTACAAGGCGATTTAAGTATACGGAACTCGATTCATGCTGCAGTGACTTCATTACCATAGTATTTCCTTCTTACTGTTTTGCCCAAAGTAAATCCGATTATATCGGAAACTGTACCGATTTCGTTACTTCAGAATCTGAACTGTTCGAGGATTTCTTCATCAGATAGATATTCACGTTAAACGTGGTTGTAGATATATTCCTTTATCGTAGCTTTATCATCGTTATGTCGTGTTTAACACGAATAAGTTACCGGTAGAACCGATAAATTATGAGTGGGTCAAGCTCTAGTACTATATCTAACATAAAGTATAATCTGCGCTTTCTAATGCGCTTCTTGATTTTCTGTTCTGTGAATTCTGTTTGCTTCATCTCAATATTTTCGTTTTCTTTTGGAACATTTTTTTCTTGGTTTGGTCAATAAAGTTATGTTTTTCAGGGGGTCTTCCTTTCTGCCTTTGCTTACGTCTTACTTTTTTTTCATTTTCACTTTATATTCCGGCTATCGACATGTACATTTAAATTTATAAATTTACTCATTTTTCTTGTCCCTGTAGCGAATTTCGTTACACCAAAACGTTTTTATAACGAATATCGCTAAAAGTTTCGGAAAAAGTTTCATCTTTTTCTAAGAAAAATTTAGTCATTTATTAACGGATTTGTCACACCAAAACTCTCAAATATTTTGAAAATTTTCCCAATCCAGGTGAATGGAAAAAAAAACATTTTCCCAGAATGTTGTGCAGTGCTAATTTCTTACACGTTTATTAATATATATATATTTCCCATTACATAGCCAAAACCATTTTATTATAGTCATGTTATGAACGGATCAAAAATGGAAGATGGATGATGGATGCTATGATAGTGAAAACGATATTTGAACCCAAAAATCAAAATGTAATGAGAAAAAAAGTTGATTTTGTTCTTTTTGTTGGCTGTGCGCGCAGGATGACTAAACTAATCGAATTGATGGAATGTTTATAAAATCTTTTTTTAATGGTTTTTTTTGAAAAAAACATGTAACTGTAAACACAGGATAATTGAAATAAAATATTTATTCAATTACTAGTAATTTTTAATAAATGATTTATTACAATTATCGTGTTTATAGTTACATGTGTACAGTATGGAATTGATGTGAATTTTAATTTCGTAAATTGGGGCTACTTTTTCGTTTCGTTTCTCTTCATTTTCGTATCTGACCGCATCTTTTCTTCGCCATCTTTCTCACTATCTTCATTTCCATCAACAAAAACGCCACCGCCGCCACTGTCAGGACATACTGCCAACTGCAACTGCAACTGCAACTCCTACTGCAACTTTAACTGAAAAACAAAAACCACCGACGACGACAACAACAGCTGTGCTATTCATCCACCATCTACATCCCCACATCATCCACATCATCCACAAAATCTCAATTTCGTTAGATATACTACCTACTGAACGTCTTGTACTCAACCCCTTCCACAACTTTATCATCGATTTCACCATTTCATGTACACATGAATTTATTTTCGGAAACGTTAATTACAATAAAAACATCAGCAAATGAAGGAGCAGCAGTACAACGCTGGTTGAGTTTGGATAACAGAGTTATGAAAGCATATGTCTGTCAATTCCATGCTGATTGTGATCATGAACGAGTACCCTCGGTCATACATGTAAGGGAAGTAAGGGAGATAAATTTTGCGGTTGAATTTCAAAGATTCCCTTACATTTCAGTATTTTTTGTAAGCTGTGAAGGATGTATTGTCGTGAATCACAAATCAGGACCTGGTAGATTGATCAAGATTTTAATATTCAGATCAGGGAAAATCACTGCTATTTAATCATGTTAACCCCAACTACCGCGCACCCAAATGATTGAAAATGACCGAGACAATGACCTAATACCATCATGAACAGGCCCAATTTAATAGAACATTTTAATCGACAAAAAGATGGAAATTCTACAAGAACTGCATAATTATTGATGCTGATACTACTAGAATAATCATGAAACCCACCAAAGATGAATTAGTAGAAGCAAAGTGAGCATATTTCTTGATGATTTAGAAAAACATATACTTCTTCAAGAAATTTCATCATGTTGTATTTTATCAAGCCTGTATAAAAGAAACAAAAGTGTCATTACCTGCCACTCTTTTCAATTCTTCTAATGTTAAGGAATATGATGATGGGGTGATGACGATGATGACGCCAACATGAAGAATTTAAAAGATGGCAGTATAAGTTTATATGATGAACTTAGTGCTTGAAAGAAATTACAAACTGATGTTGACAACTTCATTTCTTCAAAAGAAAACAATTGAAAAGAAATAAGTATCAGCAAAAAGATGAAAGGCGCTTGAATAAAAAGTCCATTAGCTGTCAAACCTGTTCATGGTGTCATTCAACCTGTTCATGATGAAGAAATAATCATGGAAGGTATTCACAAGCCATGTGGAATGTATGTAGGTACTGAAAGCTGTATAAGCTACACAATTATCAACAGATCCAGTAATATTAGTAGACCCTGGACGGTGGACGTGGTGAAGAAAATGGAGATAGGAGAAGCAAGCGTAAAGGTCCGTGTTTCGATACTTGGAAAAATTTGGTATTGTGGTGGTGCATGACATTGTCGTCATTAATGGACAACAATGTTATGACTATTCCACTGGAAATAATTAAGAGCTCTTTACCGTTGTTAGAAGGGGATATATCCCCGCACATGGTACATGAACATTTTGATAATGATTCAGTGTTTTTTGATGTCACCAACGAAAGGAGGGCGTTTATTTGGGCAAATATATTATGCGCGATAAGAATATATGTCTTCAATACTTGATGATGTAGTATTTGAACAAGCAGAATCGGTGATGAAACCAACATATTTTGCATCTGGATCCTTGAATGGTACGTTCCAGTCCACCCTGCCCAGCTACGAAAATCTCAATTTCGTTAGATATACTACTTACTGAACATCCTATACATAACCTCCCCCTCCACAGTTTCATCATCTATTTCACCGCCACTCTGAATTATAACGACGCTCATCGACGGAGTGGTTGATGAATCTAATAACATCTTGATTTTAAAATTCCAGATCAACAGAGGAAATGATGCGTTATACGGCAAATGAGTCTGTAGTAATCAGATCACTGGTAAATAAATCGTTTATAATTTCAGTACTTGAATTTGGTATGCTAGCGATGAGAAAATTTGAATGGTTAGCTCGTACACCAGATCTAATCGCTTTATTTGATGCACATAGCCTAGATTTTTATGATTAAACTGAACACTGCCTCGCATCAGTAGAAATTGAAACTAGAATCTCAGATTCTAGTTTAAGCAAGTCTTTACAAAACATGACATCAGATATACGAACATTTATTGTAGGTGATGATACTTTTTGTAGTCTTATTCCGCGTGAACACTGTGATCAAAATATTCACCACTCTATTGTACTAAACGTCGATTTTTTTGTCTACATTTCTGCAGGGGAGACAGGAATCTTATTCATTGTAGTTTTAAACATCCCAATTTCTATCAAACAGAATTTTTAACTGCTTTAAAGACTGTTGAGAAGGAGGAATGCTGGGCTTATCACATTAAACGAAACATACCAAATTTCACGGATCCTGACAGCCTCAGAATAATTCAGGACCGTTTACCGTTTTGGAAAATGGTGAACGAGACAGTTAAGAACGAAGGGTCATTCCCGGTTAAAACTTTTCAAGTATGGTTCCCAATCGCTATACTCAAAGACGAAAGGCGGGGTGCATGGCGCTACACAATACCGTGCAATTTTAAGATATCCGTCAGCTGTTTTGAAATGGGAACAAAATATTGTATGCCAAACACTTAAAACGATAGCTGTTAATGCATTTATAGTTTTGAGAATGAGTCAAAAAAAGGGAACTTTTGGAAAATTCAGAAAAATTCGGAGGGATTGACAAGTTTCTTCAGGCTCTAAATACGATCACATCATTTGGTAACTTCATTTTTGAGCTTTCACCCGATCTACTTAGGTATGCCGATACAATACAATGTATAGGAAATGTACATTCCGATTCAGAGGATATGACAATCGATGCCAACGATACTCAAGGGGTGCGTTTGCAAAATATCTCAAAGGTTGAACAACGAAATAGAGTAGACATTTTTCACTCAGAAGATGGAACTTCCCTACGTCTCAATGTAAATCCACGTTTACAAGTACATAACAGTAAGAACAAACACTATGCAATTTGTGGTTCTGGCCAAGAGAGATGAAGGAGAAAGTTAAAGTGAAGCACCTGTGACGTACACTTGTGCATCAGATAACAAAAGAACAAACGCATAACATGTTGGGCAAAGTGCCATGGATCTAAATGATTTGAAATTATTCGTGCTGTTCCATCTGCCCTATTCAAGAAACGTCCAATTCATCTGGAAGAAGAGGAAATTGAAACAGCAGTTAAATCAGTTTTTTCACCTGCTGCTTTACTACATGTAGCCCAAATTAAAAGGGGTAGAAGAAGAAAACTTGGTACTGACCCTCTCCATCATTCTTCCCCTGGTTCGATTCACTCGCCTTTACAATCAGTACATCAACCACAGGCAGAAGAAGATAACGTGACTTCTGATAGTGGTTGTGGACGTTACCCAATGCTTTCAGTCGATCATGCTGCACATGTTTGTGAATCCTGCTATCAATGTATGCACTAATTCTGCGTTTTCGCGCCTGGTAGAGCTCCTGGGGGCAAGGAGGATGAGGGATTTGGAAACGAAGGCTTTTGCAAGCCATGTTCATCGAATCAGGATTGGGGGAAACAGTTCAAAAAGTAATTAAAAAATACATTTTAATGGACAATTTACTGTCCATGATCCTGTTTTCATAATTTTTGAGAGGAGATTTTCATCAACATTGACGTATTCATATCTCAAAAACTTGTTCTTCAATCTTGCTGACAATTTGTGTGTCTATCAATCACCGCACCATCTTTCACATACCCAAAGGATTTTGATATTTAATTATGAATGACTAAGTTGCAGCGTCCGACATGTTATGAGCAATACATCTTCCATTAAAATATTGCATTGGGGATAATAACATATTATGTTTTTGCCATGTAATGAATTTAATGCATTACATGACAAAAAATCTAGTGAAAAATTACAGTTTCCACAGTACCATAAATGGGCTACAGGTAACACATCCGACGCATTACTTTGAAAGAACCCACGTGTTACAAATAACGATACTGGCTGAACTCATTATTTATAACGGGACCACGACGTAATGTAATACGTTTTCGAAACATTTACCACGCAGCGATAGGATCACTGAATTATCCATCAACCCTGTAGCATTACTTTTTCGTATGCAGGTAGACGGCAGACTCAATTCCCTTTTCCTTGTATACGGAGTCGAAACTCCGCAGAATCAATCGAGGTTTTGGCCACCCCTCAGTCAAATCAACGTATACACTTCTGAGAAAGGCCAGTCTCGGGACATTGAGGAAGAACATACTGGCATAATTGAGGAAGATATCGGACGACGGTGAAACCTGTAGGATTAACGCGTTGCTCCCGTCGATTCAAGCTTACCATTGGTACCGTCTATACCAGGGATTGCCTAAACTATTTGTAATATTTTCAATACCCAAAAAGACGTAAAAATAATTATATTTTATTTGAAATTTTCTTATTTTTATTTTGAGCCACTCAGAGATGAGCTATTTATTTGAAATTTATTAAATTTTATTTTGAACCACTCAAAGTTGAGCGAATATGATCTATAATGAACTCTAAAACGCAGAGGGCCTGTATTTTATATTGTCTAAAAAGTTTACAATTTCGGTAGACCAGAAATATTTAGTTTTTTGAGATGTTAAGCATTTTCTTTTTCAGGGCTACTTTAGCACAAGCTTGAAGATAATTTTACATGTGAGAACGAACAAATAAACGCAGTTTTTATAATTAATTACTTTACTTAATAACATAGAACAAACTATCGGCTGATTCCGTTTATATATGTACACGTGTAAATAGTTTACCCCCAAAATAAGAGGCCAAAGAAAAATCACCCTAAAGCAGATATGACAGGGACATGACAGGACAGTACTGCACCTCCTATTTTCTGAGGAAGAGGGTACGATACCCTCCGCAGCACAACCCCACATGTCGGTGGCGACTTACAACTACATTTGTTTTTATAAATCGAGCCACCACGGAGACCTCCACAATAGAGCGTCACAGTCACTTTAATTTGTGTCAATGTGACATCGATGCTCCAATTCGCTCGACAACAGGATGACGATCATGGTCGGAAGAACGAATACGGGACGATGGTGAGGAACGATATGATGAAGACAGGATGGCATGATGAAGTCGGGATGATATGATGAAGACGGGTTGATGATGAGAACCGATACAATGAAGACGATGGCTAGAAACCATGCGAGAAGACGGGATGATGGTGATGGATGATATGATAACGGTGGGACGATAGTGACTGAAAGGACAAGGAACGTCAAGATGATGGCATAGAAGGATGATAATGATGAACTACGAACGGTATGAAAGAGAAGGGGAAAACTAGCGGGATACGACCTACGATTACGAGGATGACAAATCACGGGTAACAGGTCAATACGTATGTATAAGGGTAATACTAACACATTGCCAAGAATCACATTCGACAAGTATACACAATGCGATGATCACACAATACTGTATACTGTATCTCCGCATAAATTATGAAATGACATTCAGTTAAAGAATGACATTTTCATAACGCACACTTCGAATTAGAAAGAACACATGTTAGTGATTTTATCACCAACAATATGATTCTAAGACACGTGTATTTATTTTCCCGACCGGAATCGTTCCCGATTCCAGTATACATACCACGCCGCACCGGCGTGGAGAACATTTATTCAATAAAGGTAGACACATTTACACAGATCACCAGATTATCAACTTCGCAATAAATCGTGAGATTATGGAACAACACGGAAATGGAAACTGGAACCACACGTACATACGGGCGACTAATCGTCAACACGTATAGCAAAAGAGAATCTAACGATTGTTTGTCAACCTCCAAATAGGCAGGTTGTCGAGAGTACTAACGTATTCTTTTACTTTGAACCAGTGAAAGTGTTTAATTGCATTAGGTTGATAGTATCATTTGCGGTCGATACGGACTATTTTGACGGCAATCAAGAATTTATTCACTTACCGAGTTCGATATTTAATTATCGAATAAATTATCACTATTAAAGTTTTTATCTCTTTTGTAAGATTTAATAGCCCCTATTAGTTTACTTATCTTTGATAGCGCAATTTTTCTTTACATTTTTACTTAGGGCATCACTTCTTAGGCGCTCAGTTCGACTTTCTCAGTTCGGAACTGAGCACATGTACACTCTCGAATGAAGTACTTTTTGTTAGATTTTTTCATTCGTGAGGTACAGAGATGTGCTCAGTTCGGTGCTAAGTTTTTTGAAAAACTCAGCAGCGAACTGAGCACATGATATGTCGAGGGTTCAAAAAAATATATCAAAAATAAGGTGCTAATTCAAAACTAATGAAAAAATTGGAAATGGAGGGGGGTCGTTATTTGACATTCATGTTGAAAGAATGTGCCGGGAATTGGAGGAAACATGTAAACAGAACGTACGTCGGCTGTAATTCATAGGCAACGGATAGGTGTTTTCCAAATTTATAGTCCGAAATATTGTATAATTTTGAAAACAGAATTGGTACGCTACCCCGTCACGGTTGGAATCATACAGATGTGACGACAGCCGCTGGTTCCATCAATACATCCTCATCCGTACCGGTTTGAACTTCGTGAATTGCGATTGTTGCAACGATTTGGTGGAAATATCTCCGCAAAACCACCAAACAGGTTACTTAAATTTAGTATTCTCTGCAATGGACCAACTAATGATAATGGCGATATGTCAACTTTGGATTGAGGATGATTCCTTGATCTGTTTTATTCCTACTCCGTGAATTAACGTGCCACATTTTCCTGTATCAAATGATGAGTGTATAGGTCCGGAGAAGCGGTTGACCAGTCGGCAGGGGCCTGTTCAGAAAGAGGAAACAATGGAAAGCGCAGATTGTTAGCAGGAGGAAAGGAATAATGTGATTCTGAGATAAACGCAGGACATTGCCTACAACGGAGAAACGAATGAAGAAAACTGTTTTGGTAATCATACAACAAAGTTGACGAGATTTTTAATAGAAAGCGAATCGCAACCATGGGACCTACCTGAAAACATACCAACTTTCCGGAA
>JAULBU010053027.1:165-32247 GCA_032358235.1 Odonthalia washingtoniensis | reverse complement strand
TTCAATTCCATAGCTTGAACTAGAACCTGCACCTGTTTGAATACGCTTATTACTAACCATTTCATATCAGAAAACATTATATCGGAATGCTACTATTTGATCATACATGAAAAAATGTACGCACGATGAGAATCTGGGATTAGTGCCAACTTCACCAAAGTATTCGTATCATATAACATTTCCACATCCACTACTTTTTTCCTTTTCCGTCCGTCCTGTGAATCTTCCCTTTTCTTGCCCGTGTTTCTTGACTTCTTCGCTCCCTTGTAACTATATTGACGGTATCCTCCGTTAGATTGTGTGTTCGATGTTGTATAACTTCTTCAATGGTCACTACATCTCTACACGTATTTTTTTATTCTATTCCACATAGCACTACATTCAGGTAGCATTAAATTTTGTGGTGGTTTTTTATAATAGGGGCCAATATCAGTTTCCATGGTAGACCGTGACAAGGGCCTCGCCATTCTACGTAGTTGTTTTGCTGATGTTGACTTAGCGGGTGAAACGTTACTTATTATTGATGTTGACCTTCCACCACTTGTCGGTTCCTCAAACTCTGGCGTGTCTTCTTCCATGTCAGACAATATGGGATACTTTTCCTTTGATTTCTGATTTTTTGCCCTAGGTTCTTCCTCTTGACTACTCTGTAGGCCTATAATTTAACATTGCTGCCTTTTCTTGCTCTCATATGTGATGGAATAATACCATGGTCACCCATTCCTCTTGTTTTCTTTTCTATATTCCCACCGTAATTACTTTCTTTGAAAAAGTACTGCCATATTGTTTGACAAGTCTCCCATGGCGAGCACTTGCACGGGTGGCCGGTTTTTCATACCTATTTCCAAAACCATACTCGAAAAGTCGCATTTGATTGCTAAAGGTCGCATGTACAGTTTGCATCCTTGTTTGTGTGTCTTGGATGACAGCATCCATTAGTTCCTACATTGTCTTAGGAACTATCTCTTCTGTTTAATCACATTCACCGTCCGCAATTGCTTCGAACAATGTCTAAATAGACATTAATAAATTATTACCAAGCCGATAGAAAACAAATTCATCAAAAGTTCCCTTTTCTGGTCTTCCAAAATAAGCTTCAGCCGCATCCAATAGGTACATTATAATCTCCTCCATCCGTTGATGAGAATTTTACAGTCCGAGTACGTCACCTCGCTTTTACCAGAATCTTGCCCAGTTGCAAACTGCGGTATGGTCTTGATCCTTGCCATGACAGATTTGAATCTGACAAGCATCTTACCCACACGAGCGTACCGTTCGTCTGTTGAGGTCCTTTTCTTATCAATAAAATTTGTCCTTTCCATGTCCCTCACAATATGCACTGTCGTCACTTCTTTAAACGGTATCTTATATTGTTCGGTGAAGGTCTCAGCATATCGTATGTCACTGCTCATGAGGTCAATGAACTAAATGTCCTTTTTCGCCTTCGAAAATGAAATGGTTCGGGACCTGCTGACATTTATAAGTTCCCACGGTGCCATGGTCGCATTGTCAGTAAGTACGAGAAGAGGGACATGAATGAGATCTCTTGCTCAATTAGTTTTCGAAGTTACCTTTCCAGCAAGAATCTGGAGTACCGACAGGCGATGACTCCCATCCACAATAACTAATGACTTGTCGGACTTCAGTACAATTCTATCTCTGTCCTGGCTGCATAATTGCGAGATACCAGTATGGTTTTTGTCAACTTGTTCAGATTTGAAAGTCACAGAGATCATTCTGAGACCAACTTGATACCACTATTGTTCAAAGGATTGAACGAATGTATCACGATGATCGGTGCTGACATTCCTGAGAGGGTTCTTGAATATTCTGACTTAACTTACTCGATGCCATAATTCGAGAGTCACATAATTTCTAAGACGAAAGTCTGTAATCTGAACAGGCAACCCGCTATCTGTCTCCTCATTACCACCCCTGTTTGCGCATTGAACTGCGATAACCTTTATCGCTTGAGAATCCCATCAATGAACACCATCTTCCGATTCCAAATCACAGAGGATTGCTGGGTTGGTACCACTTCCATTGTTTTCATAATACGGATACTCCCGTTCCTTATTAATTTCCTTGATTTGGACAGCAATTATTTCCACTCTGTCCAATATGTCATCCGGTGCAGCCGTCGCCCATTTCACTACACTCCCAGAGTTAGTTCCACTTCCAGCCTCACTTTTGCTGTACCAACAAGGACTGCGCTCATATCCAAACAATCAATTCCACGGACCCTCGAGATAACTTCACGACTTCAACGGAATAATAATCTAGAGTATACTGCTCCATAGAAACATCTGTAACTATACCCCTTGACGCTGCATCAGTACTGCTTTCCTATCCAAGAATCCGTTTATGGAATAGTTTTTCACCCGCTTCCAGGAGGTAGCGATGCATGAGACACTTCCCCGTGCAGATGCTGGAGATGAAGACATGTTTGTTTATAAAGTTATTATGTTGTAGTTAATAAATATTGAAGTAAGTTGGCGACGGATGGTTGTAAAGAAGGATATCGTAATTTTTCGCAATATATAGAACAGATTATATTGCGATTTGACACTGGCATCGTTTCAGTTGTATGACTTTGATGATCGGTTTGTTGTCTTTTTTATCATAACCGGAAATGTTGTTACCATAACCGGGACTGTTGTATGACTTTTTTAACCGGATGGTCCTTCTGTAACGACACACCAATTGTACCGTGTACGGGTGTGTTGAACTCACCTGTCTCTGTCCTCTCATCGTTCATTCTGAACTCCTCGCTACTTTGCTTAATAACCTTTTCCCGTTAGCTGACTACCATTACTGTCTCTGTTTACTGCCCAACTTTGATCATTAACCCTCCCATCCTTTCCTTCTATACGTGCATACATCCTCACTCTACTGTAGACCTCTCCAAACACTCAACATACACCACAACTAAGTACACGTGGCTGTATTCAACCACACGGCGCTGTTTGTCATCGCCTTGAATACAGTCGTTGGCACCTACCGGTGTCATTCGACAATATGGAGGCCGAAAAATTGCAGAATATTGAATAATTGATTTTTTCTTGCAAAAAATTAAATATTTAATTTTCTGAGAAACATTAGCCTGCATATAGAGGCCGCAAATTTGCAGAAAATTAAATAATTGAATTTTTGTTACAAAAATTTAAATATTTAATTTTCTGCAAAGACTCTTCCTCCATATGGAGGAAAAGTTTAACATTTTTTCTTCATCTCCCGATGCCGTGCGGAAAATTAAATATTTAATTTTCTACAATATATACTAGATCAGAACATTATATAACTTTCCCGGGCATAACCTCGCGGTATTGCTACCGTTACGTTACCTTCTTCACGTTCGTTCATATTATTCCACGATCAACATCTGTGATTGCGCCTCTACTCGATTATTACGACCTTCCACAGGCATTATCATACCTTTGCAGCAAAACTTTCTTCAAAATCATCATATCAGCACCATAAACATGTACACACATCAAGTCAAGTTAAAAGCAACGCCGTATAATTTGATCATTTTAACAGAAACTTCACATTCCATATATTCTTCTCCACCAGCATCAGCCCCAATAATTTCACATCAATTTCAACATTCTACATCCCATTCCTCAACAGTTTTGAAGATCTTTTTCAACACATTAAATAGCAACACCACAACATGTCATCTTCACCATCTACTGGAAAATGCTCTACCTGGAAACATTCAGCTAGTGAATCTGAATTTACTCGATTTCTGCTGTTTTCATATATTGACAGTTTATCCAGTTCATCTTTCAGAGATAAATTCAACTACAGGAATGTCAACTTAAACATTATCCGGAATGGTTGAGATTCCATGACGACCCGATTTTCAAGCGCATAACAACACGTTTTAAAAGCAAGGCGAATGACAGAAATAAGTCTTTGAAACAATCGGTATTCTGGTCTATAGGAACAAATGGTGACAAAGATCTGGCAGAAATGGGTCCTGAGCAAGTGCTTCAGATAGCTCGTGGGTCTCTCGCCATATACACATATGGTTGTAGAGATGAACGCACACTGCAAATGTTTACTGACTTATTCACTGACAATTTCACTTCAACTGGATTCTTAGTTGGTCCAACATTCATTCACATGAACATCCAGTCAGCTGAGAAAAGACCTAGATGGAACCCATTCAACATGTCTATCTCAAAAACTTTCGAATGTCTTCTCTTTTACCACAGCATTTCATTTGCCTTGGAGACAATGTCAAGGAAAAATGCTAAGACGCGAAATAGAAATATTCTCACAATCAAAGATTTCACTGGTACTAGAACAGGATTCATTTGTCAAACAATTTTCGAGGCGTTTGCAAGACTGGCAACATCAATATACATTCCTCTATTCAGTACAATGAGTTCACCGAACATCTTTTACAACTCAAAAAAATCAATATTCGAAGTTCTCTCTACAAGGAACGAAGGTTTTTCTCCACTTACTCAGGAAAAAATATTTACGGCAGATGATGAACTAGTCGCTATCAAATAATTGGTGTCCGAATAAGCTTGGAAAAGAACAAATAGAGTGGACACAGCATTTCGTTACATCGAATCTTCATGTTTTACAAACCTACACAAAATATTATTCAAAATCTCGTTTTACGACCCCGATTCCAACTTGGAATCAGGCTCGATTATGAAATCTTTCTTTTTTGATCCGCACAGTTCTAAATTGCCGCAATATTTTTCTTGTATACCTGGTTATGTTTCCGAGCCTCTCAACTTATCTGTTCCAGTTAGTAACGGTATGAAAATTATCGAGAACGTTGATGAGAATATTTCGCCTTCAGAGGAAACGAAAACAGGTAGTGGAAAGTGTGGATGTTCACCGTCTTTCGAATAGTTGCAAAGAAATAAGAAGAAAACTAAGGTTGGCGGCAGCTAAGAAATGAAAACATCCCCAAACAAGTCTTCGGGAATCCCGACAGAAGTTGAGGACGAACATGATGTCAAACCAGGGGCTTCAGATGAGCTGACTACAATGTGATTGAAAGAGATGAAAGTGCTGAAATTAAGTATGCAGAATTACTGTTGTTGTCATAAATGCGATTTTTATTCCCTTACTGACACACATGAAGATGCTATGGGTCAGACTCTACAAGACAATGTTCATTTTATTCCGACAGACCCACCGTACAATATTATACATAACAACGACTATCCAAATTCAGATCACGATCAATTCACAGTAGAAGACATGAAATAATTGGTAGAATTCTCGGAATCTGTTTTGACACCAAGGAATCATGCGCATATTATTTGTTCGGAAATGCTATTTTCTTCCCGGGTTCAAAATATTAACTTGAAGAAGAAATTAATACCATTGATAACCCCCGAAGAAGATGAGATTGGAAAAGGATACAAGACTGAAATAAGTGTTTCCGGTGCGCAGGAAACACCGCTCCATTACATGGAGACAAGGGGTTACTATGCATCAGATCCAAGAACACCCCGTCTCACACATCTCTACGTGATTTAACATACAGTACACTTCTGGAAGAACGATATGGTATGGGATCACGCTTTGGAAAAAAATAAACTACAGGCGTTCTGGATTCATTACTATTTTTCATCCCGGAACATGTAATGACATGAATAACATCCCAAGGGTCCCTATCGACGAAAAGGTATTTATTCCATCTCAGACGAAGTTTTCCGCTCGAAGACCAATGCTTCGACCAGAGCCAAAGTCAAGATAGTGGATTATGGATATTATCCTCAACTTTACGCATCCTGGTGAGTTGATTGTGGATCCATGCGCTGGTACATTTTCTGTGGCAACTGCATGTTTGCTTCTTCCACAGCATAGAAAACGTTTTGGTGGTGATATGGATTATAACTGTTTGGAATGCTCCTGAACACAACTGGTAGAAGTTTCCGCTCTTCAGTTACTAAACGATGAACCAAACATTGCTAGCACGGAAGAAGACCCGTTTTCTATCCGAACAATATTTGGAAGAGCTGGAAGCCATTGCCGTAAAAAATAGAAAAGACGTATGGGATATTCCTCCTGTACTTCCCACAGTTCATACATTCCCTAAGTACGTTCTTCACTTCATTTAACGAACCATTTGGGATGAATCTTTGTATAACAACGGTGTTCCCACACCGTGGGACAATTGGAAAATATCATGGAAGCTAGCCCTTAATGGAATACCTACAAATATGTTGCTTGCAATGGAATCAGAGGCACTAGGTTTTTCTCTGAAACCATCCATACTGGAACATGATGAAGATGGTCTGGGGTTTTTCGCAGAACGGACAATTGATGAAGGTTTACTCATTGGTCACTACTATGGAAAATAGGTTTACGGCAATATCGGCGGGATTCATTCAATTACAGAAACATATGTTGAGGGCTTACTTTCAGTATGTGAGGCTCAATTCCTCAAATACGGTTGCAATTGTTCACATAAATTCACAGCAAGTTATGGATCGAAAAAGAAGGCATAAATTGTAGCTTCCCCTTGGTGCATTACAAGATACATTAATGATTTCCATTATCTCCCTGCAGGTAAATATTCGGCTAACGACAGATTTAATAACCCAAGAACTGCAAATTGTGCTCTCGTGCAAAATAGAAAGTTGAGAACTGATGCGGCTGCAACTTCTATCAAAACTTTTAAGATTCCTCCTTTATGTCTTATTTCAATTGGTCAGGAACTTTTCATTGATTACGGTCCTGATCATGTTCATCACGTCAAACACAGCTAGTACTTTTATTTTCATATTTTCCTGTCATTATATCTGCAAGATGTCTCTTCTTATGTACACTACATTAAACAATTATCACTATAACTACATTTAGTAAACTAATATAAATAATTTCACTATACACTGTCAATTCCATGATAGCCTGTTATGGTACAAGTAATAATATCTACGTTATATTCTGAGGATATACATATCCTTTCTTACTTGTCATATGTCTCAGAATGACAGCCTGTCATGTTGCAGTACAATGGCAGGCTCTCATTCTGAGAATGTAACATTCCAATAGCCAGTTTGATCCGTTAAGATGTGAGCAACCATACATTGCGATTACTATAACACAACATGGACAGTTCGCACAAAGAAAACTTGAAAAATTTTCACACTCATCTACTCATACATGATTGTTCCTTACAATCATGTATGGGCAGGTGATGGTAATCACTATGAAAAGGTAGGCATCTGAGTACAGGTGTATTCCTTTTCAAAGAGAGCTATATCGTAACGTAACCTATTTTCTACCCTTCCACACTTTAGGTTCGCAAGCTTAGGAAATAGGTTACGTTATTCCCTTCCCCAAGTTGGGAACGGAAAAACTAACAAACTAATGACTAAATCTAAGAATTCATTGCACAAATTCATTCTACCGAAATAGAAAATAGTGGATAACCATTTACAACCCACAACGGCCGGGAAATCATGTTATGCTTCCCAACCTCCACAAGATCGCAAACGATTTCCTACATCTCCAAACTTGGGGAAAACAAAAACTAGCAAGTAAATATGAAAAAGTAGGTAAGCGTTTACGGTCTCGCAAGGGCCAGGAAGTCATGTTATGCTTCCGAACCTCTAAAAGTTCGCAAACGATTTTCTACCTTTCCAAACTTATGGAACACAAAAGCTAAATACTATATAAATAATAAATAATAAATAATAACCCAAAATATTTCTCTCTATTCCGCACTTTTTTAGAACGGAAGTTACAAGAATGCTTGGAATGAAAAGGAAGGGGATACAAAAAATTTCACAACTAATTCAAGAATTCCCTTAAATAGACATTTTAAAACCATTGGATATCGTCAATTATTATTGTTATGAAAACCCTTTCACCTATTTAAATTATTATAACAGTAATCTGAACAGGTGCAAGGGTTTTTATTAATTGCCCAACGATGTGGGCACAACTCAAACATGTACCATACATATCCAAGTTGTCACCACGTCTTTGGTTACATAAATTCATATACTTCTAATATACATTCTATTTCTTATTGACTACAATTGTCTAATGTTCATCGTTGATTTGAAAATCTCCGTTAAATCTTATAACAGACACGTTACATTTATAATCTCTCACGTAAGTGTTAAACATGTACCATACATATCCAATTTGTCACCAATTCGTTGGATACTTAAAGTCATATCCGTCAAAAATCTCTTCCATTCTTGATTCAAATTGCCTAATATGCATCATTTACGTGAACGTGTTCATTATATCATCTAACGGAAAGGATACATTTATAATCTCTGAGATAAATATGAATGCGTCTCTTTCACATCCTCAGTGTAGGCTTGCATGATGGACACTAATTGCATTGGTGGTGGCTTTCCTGCGTTGTTCTCTAATATTTTTGTATTTCTGGCGGTCATACACGCACTACTGTAATCACTGTCTTCATAAAATTGGATTAAAAAGTGGTGACAGCAATGACCAAAATTGGGGCTCACATTATTCTTTATGACTGATTGTCGCAACTGCATGTAACTACAAAACACTGAATGCCGGGCGTTCATAAAATTACAAGTTATTTATATTATGAATGCCCAAGGAAAAACTACGATGTTTGAATGTCCATTTAACGAATGGCCCAATGCGGGCGTTCATATCTATAAAGAAAATTAATAGTTCCCTGGCAAATACGTACACTTTCACTGCTTGGAAGTAGGAAATCATTCCCGTGAACACAGACGTAGCCAGAGAATGTTTCTTAATTTTATAGTGCCCACTGAGAGCTTTATGTCGATACTAAGCTTGGCCTTGCATCTTATTTCAAAACGCATACCTTCGCCTTGTACTTCCATCGATATATATAATGGTTTGTCAAGCATGCGCACTGGTACGACGGTACAAGCCTTATCCAGTGCTTTGAACAGGTATGCGGGTAATACGTTGTCATCGGACCCATTGTCAGGTAATGCCACCCCCTTCCAACTCATGCCAGAATTGGCTTCCAGACGTCCTTTGGGCATCTTCATTCTATTAGACTTCGCTGTAAGTCCACCTCTACCCATAGCTCCTGGCCTGTACGTGTTTTTCGTCTGCCGCTGTTCGCCATCCTGTTTTCGCTGGTCAGCTTTTTTTTGATACAGCTCAACTTTGAGTTCGGGGTTCGTGTTAGTACAATCTGTCAGATAGTTCTTTCGAGCAAATCTTGTATTCCAACAATCCGGCAACGTTTTTATGTCGTTTGTCCGAGCATGTCTCATACCATTGTTGCTGGCGAGGCTAGAATAGTTTCCCATCCTACCACCTGTTTCCTTCTGTTTTGACGGGTTTTGAGTAGAAGTTATCCCCTTTCTAATACCGGCATCATCTTCAAACCCGGTGCAGTGTACGGATTTGAGTAACACATGTTTGTGGAATTTTTCATTCCATCTTCAATCTTGAGACCGTGAATTACAGGTCTTCTCTGATTCTCTTTTGAAGCGAGGGAGGCTTTATTGCGCTTGCTATATGATTAGTTGCCACCTTTTCTTTATCCTAGATAATACAGGTTCGTCCGTTCTCTCTCAATATAGTAGTGTAGTCTGATAATAGGATGTGCAAATGACGCTCGAATTCTTTCTCTCCCATTTTCATACGTATTGTTGTCCCTACTAATTTATCAATTGCACTTCAAACCCATATGGTGTTTCCCACATTTACATGTCCTTCCAACCATGATTTAAGTATCGCATTGTCTATCTGGATTACGAAGTATACCTTTTCACACAACTGCCCGAAGTCCACTGGATCTTCCCATAAAGTTTGATCTGTGGAGAAAGTGAAGAATACTTGTATTGAATTCGTTCCTCCTTGTTCGTCACGATCTTTGAAGGTCCTCTTGTAGGCCTTAAGTTTTATAATATAACTTGTTATGTTGTCCGTACCGAGAGAGGATAATTCCGGGTGACTCAATGCTGCCACCAATGGCATTGACTTTACCGACACACCCGATCTTTCTTCATTCGGTTCGTCCATTTGTTGAAAAGGTTCCGAACAAGCAGATCGTTGTCATGATCACGTTTGTCAATCATTATCTCGAGCTTTTTTGAATTCGAATTGTGGTGAGCCAGACCCTTCTAGCTCTCAGAACTACTTCCGCTACGTGTGTGTATACAGTAGTCCCTGATATATGAGGAGAGGGTTTAATGCATAAGAGCCTACGCTGTTCCTCGTGACATCCTCTTAGGTTCGGAATTAGATTTGCTTGCGAAATACTGATTTGTATCTGTTTTCTAAAACATTCCCTAACCATTTTCTTTTGTAGTTTTTTTGTTTTCTTCTCTTTATCTGTAGGACGGGTTTTGCTCCCAGATTTTCCGTCTAGCTTTTCAGTCACCTTTGACCTAGTTTACGTTGGTTCGTTGTGAAACGTGTAAACCCCTTCCATTTTATGCCTCCAGGATGTCGGTTATCCTTGACCTAGTTGTTGCTGGGTCGTTTTGATACGTGTACAATCTTTTCTTCCCTTACCTACTGTAACGCTTTACAGACCCAACTAAAGTTTCATAGACCTAGCTCAGACCTGTCCGTGTCAGTGTGTCCCACTTTTTTACCACCTGTAAAATACTTCGACCGTTTACAGTGACTTTGTTAATAAATAATAATTACTTGTTTTCCAGGGTTTTTTCTTGTCTTTATAATTTGCTTATTTTCCGCCGCACGACGCCAAATATGCTACTGGGTAATATCGGTCACTAACATGGTATGTATCGTTCCAAACATTTGGTTCCATTATGATGTGACCAACCAGACATTTCAATTACTACGAGACAACATAAACAGTACAAACAATGCTTGAACAAATTACCCCCTCACCTACCCATACATGATTGTTACAAAACATCAATTATGAATAGGTGTGGGGGTAATCATTATGAAATCTGAGGCACATGTATTACAGGTGACTTCGTTTTCACAGTGAAACTATACCCTAACAATTTCCTACTCTTCCACAATTGGGGAAGATAAAAACAAACAACTAAATATGACAAGTCATTCTACCCAAATATGAAAAACTATATAAGCATTTACGACCTCGCAAGGGCCTGGAAGTCATGTTCGGCTTCTTGTCTTCCACCGGACTAAAATCTAAAATCTAAATCTAACAAGTCATTCCAACAAGTCATTCCAACAAGTCATCCTACCCAAACATGAAAAACTAGTTATGCATTTACGACTTCGCTAGAGCCGGGAAGTCATGTTCTGCTACCCAACCTCCACAAGATCTTAAACGATCTCCGACCTTTCCACACTTGGGTATAAGGAAGGGAAATACTAAACAAGATTGGTGTACATAAAAAAGAAGGGGAGACAAAATTATCAGAAAATGATACAAATATTCCCTTAAATAGACGTTTCAAATCAATTACAGGTAGGTAGAATATTATTATTATGAAAACCCTTTCACCTCTTACAAGTTACCGTAACCGTCCTTTGAACAAGTGAAAGGGTTTTTATAAATTACCGATCGAAATGTTGACAACTTGAAGATGTATCGTACATATTGTTAGGAAAACCCTTCCAACTCTTCAAATTATTGTAACAGTAATTTTATGCGGTGAAATTGTTTATATAAATTATCCAATAACGTGTTGACAACTTGAACATCGACTGTATGTGTTCAAGTTGTCAACACCTCACTGGAACTTAGAATCATATCCTTTTAAAATCCATTCCATTTATTATTGATTCCAATTGCCTAACGGGTATGTAACGGACACGTTCAGATCAAAAATCTCTCACGTAAATATGAATGCGTCCCTTTCAGCTCTTCCATGTAGGTATTCATTACGTACACTAATTGCATTGCTGGCGGTCATACACACACTGCTCTTATCAATTTCTCTATGCACGTCAATAAAAATATTTTACAACAATTCCCACATTCGCGGCCCACGTAATGTTTCATGACTAATTATCCCAACTGCACGTAATTTCAAACACTGAATGTGCGGCCTCCATAAAATCAACAGGTTTTGGACAATATGAATGGCCTGGAAAAACTTAAGATGTTTGAATTTTCAACTAACGATTGGCTCCATGCGCACTTTCATATTGGAAAAATAAATGAAAGGTTCCAAGTACATCCATACATCTGCACTTGAAAGTAGGCATTCATTTCCGAAAACGGAGACCCAGGAGTCAAATGAATGTCGTTCGGATATTAAAAGGAAATGGTTAGTGCTAGCTTAGGTTTTTCTGGAAGAGTGTTCTGGGTTTCAATGAGTTCGTCAAATATTGGAACAATGTTCGATGGGATGGAACGAGTGAATTTTTTTTCCATTTCAAATGTGGAAACAGTGTTAGATCCATATAGATGATTAGAGCAACGAAGAGATTTTCTAGTGATCAAAAGAAATGGCAGAAGAACAGTTAGATTATTTCAAATGCAATTGTATACTTCGAATGATTTTCTGTTTCGATTCTAGAACATTTTTGAATGTTTTCTCGGTGGTAAGGTTTTAAGATCTGATTCCGCGTTGGCTATAAATATTTTAAATTCTTCATTGTTAAAAGAATCATCACCTAGAACTGCATTGCGAGACCAAAACTGACTGAAACAGACTGTTTCCACTGTAAGAATATCATTATGCAATAGCTGGATATGTGTAAGTGACGATACCAGATAACGATTTAATCAATTCCGGCTGAGAAGGATAAATAAAAACGGTAAAGTAAGGTATATGTGCATGCCATATCCTACAATCGGAGGATTAATTCCCAGATTTCCATGTCTAGATATTACCATACAATCATTATCCAATTACATTATATTGTTGCGACGGGTTATGCTGCTACCAAAGGCCCAATTAGATGAACCAGACAACACCAGCATTCCGCCTTTAATCGTGTTGTTATTACAAGCATTCCCATTAATTACGACTGAAAACCATATTGGACGAATACCACTCTCATGATCTCCAACACATTATTGACAGAAATGGTGCTTAATAAAAATAATTCTTATGTTCTAGGTATATGAATTAATTGTTTTCGTTTATGGGCGATTTCATTTATTTAAATTCTACTTCACCTATTTCATTTAGAGCTGCTCCATTATCGATCAATGGAACCAATACAAGAGCAGAAGAGTCATAAGGATTAACAGTGAGTTTAGCTGTGTTCGTGTGTATTCCAGCCATATTGAAGGCAACAGATCTATTCTTTCTGTAACCGTTACAGTTTTGCCACATTGATGATTGTTAGTACTGGGCCCAGACGGTTATTCTGAGATGAGACAGGAGGCTCGTCAAGTGACTTGGTCTCTATAGTTGAGAGATACATACTGTTCATGGCCGTCGTACCACTTTCCAAAGTTTCCGCATCGTGAGCATTGGCAGTTATCCTTCCTTTTCTCAACTTTTTTCGCGATATTTCTTCTTTGCGCTGACCATAATCATGATCACCGAGATTGTTAGTTTTTAAATTGCGAAGAATTTTATCATTTCTGTTGCTATTGAATATATTCCCGATATTACCATAGTAATTTTGGCAACTTGACTGATGTACGTTTCTATTATTGAATCCATTGTTGGAAAATTTTCGATTAGAAATACCATTACAATTAGTAATAGCTGAGTGAGATGAACCTGATTTGTAATGCAAACGAGGCTTGGTTTCAGGTTTGTCACATTGATGCAGAAGTGATGCGACAGTCGTGTATCTGATCGATTTAATAATCTCATGGGTAGGGGACTACTTTGTTAAAGCACTGTTTCTGGGAACTGCTTCTGTTAGAATTTACATACGTTGAATGGAGTGGACGTCGATCTTTTTAATCTATACAAAGGCTGTTATTGAAACAGAAAGCGATACTGAACAGCCGAAAAATTGGAATTTGCAGTCAGTGCATCTAATATAATCTCAAAGTCGTTGAATTGTTCATTTCTACACTGCGGACTAGAATTAACGCTTGAAGCTTCTTGAATATCATTGAAAAGACAAAACATGGGCCACTATTATATATAATGTATAATAGTGACCATTTTTTAAATATTGTTATCGCAGTGTGATACTGCGCTCATAATTTTATTTCCTCGACAGGTAGAAGCTATTTAATTAGATCAAATCCCGTCACAGAGCTCTTTTTCTATTCAAAATCTTAATTATTACTGTACTATGACCAGGTTCGTGCAAATACTGTTTCCACTGTTAGTCTCTCGTACATTTTATAGGAAGGAGTACAAGCGAATTACGCATTTATAATACCGGTGCTGGTCCCCTTTACCATCTGTCCACGGGACACACTTAATGTCCCATGAGAATCTGGGGCGTGATGGAGGCTGTGCGGAACTATCATCTGGGTCCTTAACTGATAAAATATTGGTCACGAGATTTGAATATGGACTTGGATGATATATTTTCCAAGAAACGTGACATCAGGGAGGTGAAAGCTGATGTTTTAGTGTAGCTTTGGGTTTTGATCAATTTGTGTCTGTTGACTGTAGCGGTGGGTTTATTCGGGGGGCGTGTAGTGTGTAAATATAAATATATATTTCAGTAGAAATGAGAGACACTATTTTTAAGGCTAGGAGATATATGTATATTTCGTACTGTGATGTATAGATAACGACGCTTTTCGATATAGACGGGAGAAATAAAACAGGCAGTCTTACGAATTTTGAACGTAGATCACTACGTAAACTCAGAGAGATAAATACAGTAGATTTATTCAGCAGTTTGTTGATTCTTGTTGTTCGTTATATCTTCGAAGGAGACGGGAAAATCATGTCAGTGGGAGTAAAAGTAGGTAAAATGGTAAGAAAAAAACAACACATACCCATAATTGTCACGTAGAAACACCATAGTGAGGTCTAAAAACTGTACGGTCCAAAAATTGATAGACATTCTAATTGGTATCATGAATATATATAAATGACAACAGAACCAAATGTTCTATCATGTAGTAAAAGAAACGTAAAAGTATCAAAGACGAGCTAAGCTGTAAATAGTAACTTTCAACATCGTGTAATTAAATTTATCGTCACTACTTTGGCAGTTCATACTTCTACTTCTGTCACACATATACAGCTATGAACAGTCATAAACAAATAAGATCTCATTACGAGTATTTTGACAATTCACAGCTGTACATTTACTTTTTCTCCACATCATACAGTGATTGGAACACATTTTCCAATCTTCACCAAAGAAATGGTAATACTGTACCACATTAGCACCATTTCCAGTTTCCCCCGTCTTATTATTCTGGTTGGTGGAATTTACACTCCTTTCTTTTTTATTGGTCCGAAAGTTCCGAAATTTACACATCTTGAAAATGAACCAGTGCATGCTGGGCGATCTAATAATAAAATTGAGTCCGACAATGAAAATTCACCCCATGTACACCAGTTGCAACGTACTGTATGTTTCCTTGCTTACAAAATGAATTATAACATTTTATGGAAGAATTGACGATCAGTAGGGAGTAAAATATGGAAACAAAATTTCATGGGGGAGAGCTTGAAAACAGGCATATTCAGTATGGAATTCCTTTCAACTCAACAATTACGGTACGGAGAAATTGTCGCTGTGGCTGAATCCGTGGGGTTCTCCGTGCTGTTTTCGTTCCTAAAAAATCGAACTACTAAAATAGTAATAAATTCTTGTAACGTGTTTGTTCCATGAGGTCCCTCATTCCATCCCTACCGGAGCTGTGTATTCCTCATTCTCCTTCCGTTTCACCCTCCCACTATAATTCTTTGGTACTGTTACAACAGCATAGGTAAAGTAGAATCACTCTCATCACTAAATGAACACTTCCTACCTTGTTGAGCAACACCTCGAAAAGGTAAAGGAGGGACAAAAATCATTCACAGTAGTTACAGGACAGGGATGATTCCGATTGAGATATTCATGAATATGATCCATGTTAAAATCATGAGTCCACAGATTGGAGCGAAGAAATTAAAATATTTGGCGGTTTATGGAAGTGCTGTTTCTTGCTCCAAGCGTTGAAAAAGTTGAACAACGAAGATAACAATATGGAGAAAAGCAGCGTGCATACCTAGTAAAAGTTGACGAATCAGAAGTTTGCAGAGTACATTCATCATTGGAAGATCTAATATTTACATCGCAAGGGGCAGAGAGCCAAATTAATTTGTCGATCAAAAACAACATAAGATCCGTGGAACCTCAAAAAATGTCGAACACCGTTGTAAATATAAAGCGAATGCATTTTTTAAGCGCCAAAACTCTGTAGCATTATGTACAAAGCCAAACTCACCAAAAATGTAACAACATTTTGCGAGACTCATACGTTTTGTTTCAATTTTCTCTGGAATAGATGTCATAAAAGCCACAGTTTGGAGCAAGTTTGATGCAACTATTATACGTACAGTTAAACTTTGTGGTACTGGATCACTACCACAGTTCTGTTCATTTACGTTCTACTGTACTGGATCCCCTTGTTACCATTGAATTACCGTTTTTCCCGAGAAACATTGATTGATGAATAAACATCATTACGTTGCAAAACGGAATCTGATCTCATTCTGAAGAAAACAATATGACGTGATTCCGTTATTAATTCCTTTCCAAAAAGATGTCGGTAATGGTCTGTTAGAAGTCGCTCATCTGGTCTCTACTCGGCAAAATGTAAACATACCTGTAGCTATACCCCCTCCACGAGGTCGTCCATCCAATAACACAGGTGCCTAAAATCTTTCATGGTTTTAACAGGGTCCAGATCCACAGAACAAAATAATATACTCATGTTCTTTATTCCGTTCAAAAGCACACAATTCATCATTGTGTGAGCTCAGTCAAAGAAACTTGTCTGATGAGTAATTTTTATCATCATCACATATCCTCCCTAACGTCGACTTTTCGTACATCTCCCCACAGTTTTTTATTTCCTCCCCAGCACTATTTTCACACTATAATTCTTCCGTACCTTTCCATACACATTTTAAGTCAGCACATTATCGAAAATGTCGATATGAAATAATTCCCTTACTGAATATGTCGATTTCCGACCTCTTCTCTACTAAATATGCAGATTTCCAATTTTACTTCATACTAATCGTGTGAATTTCAATATTTTATTCGAGTTCATCAGCTCTAACTAGATATCGCCTTATTCCAAGCTATCACAAGCCTTCAAATGTTGAAAATTTTTATTCAAATTATTTTCATTACTTTTCGTAGAGCATTTTGGAAATTAGAAACGTGGTTCCGTTATGGGTATGTTTTGCGCCACGTTGCAAAAAATAACAATAAGCTTTTTTTACACTATTCGAACACGCGATTTTGCAAAGTGTTATGTAGAAGAAGCAATTAAAATAATTCTTCTTCAATTTTGTATGCAAACTGCGAGGTTATTTTCAAAAAAAGGACTAAAAGCGAGGGAAAGAACTGAGAAAAGAATTAAAACACTGCATTCATGGAGGTATGGTAATCGAGGAGGTACGCGTACGTTTTTGCTTCAGCCGGACGAGACGGGATCAGGGCCGGTCAGGAGGACGGCGTGGAATGGGACTTGCAGGGGGGCAGTGAGAACACAAAGAACGAGGAAGTGCTGTGTGACGTGCAGGAGAGATAGTACCACAAATCCAACATGCGTTCGGCCGTGCAAAAGCGCGGCAGAAGAAAACGGTGATTAATTTTTTGTCGCGCTTTTTAGTCCGATCAGTGTTGGAATGAAGATTCTTTTGTACCGACGGTACAAACCGGCGAATAACGACGTCAAAGACATAATGATAAGAAATAGAACCATAAAATCTTCACTGTTCAGCTTGAACCGCTACACGGGCGCTTTGACACTAAATGACTTCTGATTCAGAGTACGGGATACGAAAAACATTGTAAGCCTGCTAGACTTGTCGGAGTGGCGGAATATAAAAATGAGGTACCAATTTAATGAAGTAACGGTAAGATGCACAATTTTGAAAAGGCAATCTTCAACTTGCACATGGATAGATTTGGAAAACATTTTGGAGATGAGGAGTGGTACTTTAAGTCAGATATTATGGGTGGAAGCCAAGTTTCCCATTAAAACAATCCGTTTGCGTGACGTGACTGGGACTGTCACATCATAACTGAATTAAAAACATTTACGGGATATAGCGATACGTTACACAGAGTGCGTGAAAGTCAAAGGCAAACCGATAGATAGGTGCGTGAGGTTCATTGATTGTACCAGAATATGGATGGAGATTCCTGTAGGGGAAAATATTAATCGGAGATCGTTTTACTCAGGACACAGACAGATTCCATGCCTGAGCTATCGAAATCTGAGAACGCCAGATGTACTCATCTTTTCACTGTATGGTCTCGAAGTAGGTAGGGTGCACGATCTTACAGTTCTCAAGGGAAGTGGGCTTAAAGAAGCATTAAAAAGTGCTTGTAAATAAATGAGGAGCAGTACTACAATTATGGCAACGATGAATATGTTCTCATATCTTGATTTCATGTTGGATACGATCAACTTACAGCTGCGCAATTAATTTCAATTCTCAGATGATTAGCATGAGGCAGGCGATAGAATGTAGCTGCAAGGACTTAATGCAAATGTATACACGTAGGCCGGTCTCCGAAAGTGAGGCAAGCACATATTTCAGTACTTCACATTGATTCTTCAATTCATTAAACTTATAAATATTAGCAATTATTTCTGGAAAATGGAGTCCAAGTAGTGTCTTACTTTGACCGACTAAGTCCGAATCTGACTGAATATCTAAATGCATGAAACTTTACTTTGTATATAATTTTCTTCCGCAATTCTTCGTCAAATAAATACAACACATTGACAACTTTTGAGAGTTCAATTCCGGCAGCTTTTCGCTCTATTTCGGCAATTTCTAATCACTTTTCTTCTATCTGTATTCGTTGCTCGTTAGCCTGAATTATATTATTGAAAATTTCATTTTCAACCTGTGCTTTTCCTTCTAGAGATAAATCTGTTCTTATTTTAGTTCGAGTTTTCGTCTACCTTATTTCTCATTTCCCTGCCTCCCCACTCGTATTATTTCTTGAATTTCTTCGAGTCCTCTTTAGCCTGACTTCGCCGACGCTTCCTCCCCACGCTTTCAATATACTCGCTCATTTTTCTATCCTACTCGCCAATTTCGCCAATATTTAGTTGAACGTCTCCATCAGTTTTCTCAGTACCACTTCTTGCAACAGCTATGTACCGAACGCTGTTTCCCCTTTCAACCAGTACTCCCTCCCTGTACCGTAACTTATTCCACTTGGACCACCTCAGGTCATCCATCTCACCACCCTCGATAATTATATCTCCAATATTAAATCGCGCTCCGTCACATCTTCTTCTATAACTGAAACCGACATGTTCACAGTCACCGTTTCCAGTTTCTATTTCAGTAGGCTTTTAAAAAAGTCGAGGACGGATTTTAGATTGGGCTTATGACCAATGGGTCTTTATATTCTTCCATCTTTTGTAGAATTTTGGTACCACTTTCTCAAAAAGATAATTCAGTTTCCCCTGATTAGCTACATGCACCCTACTACTCATTACTTCATTAACAGGAAAAAATCTGGACCGAAGTCAGCGTTAATCTGAACATCTCGTTTTGCGAAGGGTGGGTCAGTACTTGTCGTGATTGTGACAGATAGGATGGTGAAGGCGTATTATTTTATCTCTTTATTGCCCCAGAATTAAATTCTTGGTTGGTGTTGCGGTTGGTGCCGGTTCTGGAAGTGACGGTGATCGTCGAATAATATTTAGTGACGGCGATAATGATGGCCTTCTATTTTAAATTTCGCGACCCTAATGTTGCTGTAGTTGCTCTTACAGAAGTAGTTGATCGGTACCGTTCGGTGATGGTGGTGGACAAATTGAGTAGAGCGTACCGTTCATGCTCGTGATATCACCGGCAGCTATGGGGACACGTGCCTACGTGTCCCCCTCTGTTGTGGCAATCGTTTCCTGGGGACCGAAAGTTTTTGTTGGCTTCATCATTTCGGTTTGGGTGATGGGGCATGAAAATACATTCAATGGTGTACAGGAAACATTATAATAACACAGCAGCCAATAGACACAAATATATGTTTTGTAATTTTGCATTCTGCGTACGACATGCGCAGGTTTCATGCAAAAAACCGTTCCATGTTTGACCCAAAATAAATCCATCCTTCTTTCTGTCATTTCTGTCCCTGTCGACTCTCCACGGAGATTCGACTAGATGCTATCAAGTCATATGACGTCGAAAGAGATAAAATATGAAATATATAATTGGTTAGAGATGAATAGAAGATATAGATGAGATATAAGATATAACAGATGAGAGATGAGAGAGTCTTGTCAGATGAAAGACGAGAAGAGAGAGGAACAAGGGAAACGAAAGATACACAACAAAAGAAAAGTGATTCAAAGAAGTGTTATGAACAGGTTGTTGGAATTATCACTGACTTGCGCGGCAAACTGGGGAAAGAAGGCTAACCGGGGAAAGAATAAATAGAACTACAAGGGTAAAACTGTAAATGTATGAATAAGAAGAATACATATTACGAAATACAGTACACTCTACAGCAATTATAACCACAATGAAATATTATTCAATTACATGATAATACATTAATTAGACACGTGTTTTAGATGTATTGTAATCTAGTGTAGCAATTAGAATAATTTCCATCAGTAGGATTCTAATAAACGCGTAATCAATTTTCTCAGACGAAGTAGGCCTCGACTTTAGTATACACATACCGTACCGGTGAGGAAGGAAAGAAAAATAAAACTAAATTTAAACATTATCAAAGAAAACAGAACCCACAAAACGTGCACGAACCCTACGATCGGTTCATAAGTGGCGAGAAGAGACTCAGACCAAGGCGCCTCAATCGATCTAATCATCTAATATTTATAGAAAAGACGATCTTCATGTGCTTAGTACCCGTGCGACCGATTGCCTCCAACTGCGACGCCAGAGTTGGTAAGGATATACTACTTAAATTATCGTGACGTCACACCCGTAAAGCCATTTAAAGAGGGTAGGGGACGAGTCCATCCCGCTAATCAAATAGCCAATCAAATAATTAATCTATCCATTTGGGACGCCGTAATTTCATACTCACTTTGATACACAACCAGCCCCGATGTATACATACTAACTCACCTCATTCAGTTGCCGTTCAGTTACTACAATTCTTAATCACTTGAAATTTATAACTATTATTATCAGGGAGAATAGTATCAGAAGAGAGAAATCAGATTCAAGGCGTATTTCATGAGACAAACCTCTATATCATTCTCCATAAACACCTAAACCCCTAAGTAAGGCGACATCCTTACTGAATATGTCGATTTCCCATTTTACACCCTAGTGATCATGTATTTTTCCGTATTTTTATTATCTTTATCATTATTATCTTTATAAATTTTATATATATATTACTATTTCCTGAATCGTTTTTAGAGCATCGCCACTGCATGAGTTATTTTTAAATCTAACCCTATTCTTTTGGATTTTGCGGATAAAATTATTTTGGGAACATCAATGTGCATCTCTATTTCTATGTGTTCCCCTATTCGATAAAATGGAATCAATTTGTCCCCTATTTTTTTAGAAATAGATAATGCTGTAACAATATCCCAATTCACATTTTCAAAATTTGGGTTACACTTGTACAATGTATGAGTCATGTATACGTTCAAATCATCTCCAGTGACTTTCACCTTTCACTGCAAGTGATGTACACACCAAACTCGACAAACCACTCACACTACACACACCGGCACGTCACCTACACACCCACACTTCCCGATTACTCCCCCACACCAGCTCCACACCAGCTTTCCGATCTATATGAGACGAGATGCTTCATGGTAAGCTAACGATCTTTCCAATCTATCAAAATCTTGGATCGAATCGTCAGAAGATCCTTTGGTTCGTATATATCAGACTGAAATTCTTTTTATTAGCACACTTCATCGTGGGTTTTTGGCACGTGCTCCAAGCGACAAAATCATCGAAGAGCGTTATGCAGCTCGTTTAGCAAAGTAAATCAAAACCAAGTTTGATCAGCTGAGTGCAGACATTCAAAAATGTCGAAACTTACTTGGCCTGGTTTCCAGTTGCAGCCCAGAAGGGGTGGATTAATCGCAAGTGCTATCGTTGCCAATTGCAATTCACATGAAAATAGACAAAATGAGCTGTGAACACAATGACACGGACCAGACAGTATTGTCTAGTCATTTGGCATATAAAACATTATGCAAGCACCCAAACTTTCCGGCATATGTGGAAATAATCGATGCAAAACCTGTTCAGACGTTGCAATCAGCAATTATTACACGCACTACTGGGAACGTAGAAGGTGAAATTTCACATTCAGAAAATGTGAGTACTCCATATACATCCGATACGTCTCCTTTACATGGTGTAGAAACCGAATCACAAAAAAGTCACTCCTTCCGGATCTGTCCGTGATGGACACACCGGGCGGAGGTCCCAAAATTGAGCATTAAAGACAAATTGTAGCAACGAAAAATGCTGAAAGGGCTGAAATTATTTCTTCTCCTATGGAATGGAAGACGTAGTTGTTTGAGTAAAACCATTCCATGACGTGAATCGCACTTGCACCTTGCGAAACGGGCGAAGACAACAATTAGAAAAATGATTATTTTAGAAAAATGCTTCCAATGTACCTTCGTCAAGCTCGAGAACGGTTTGCTGAAGTTGAATAATTCATTCACAGAAGAGGTACAAGCACTCAGTTACCTTTTGTTGTTCATACATATTTTTATAATACAAAATAAATAGAAAATTGGGCCTCAACTTTTTTAGTATTGGGATCAGAGGAATCAGAAGAAATTTAAATAATATGACAACTTCAACATCCATATGTGCTCTACAAGGTCTGCTTTAAGAGATAATTGTTCCGCTTCGTCCACTAGTGCTTCATCTGTACTTGCTACTGAAGGTGTCCACGGCTCGTCCGTTGCGTTATCATTACGTGTGTTCCATCCAAATGCTTTTTCATTTCTATTAGCATCCACCAAGATCTTCCTACCAACTGATGTAAGAGCAACGCTCCGCATTGAATTTTAATATCCTCCCCTTCGAATATTATCTATCATATTGTGGAACATAATTTCTGCTCCCATCTGTCTGTGCTTCCGGAACTGAATGGCTACATTCATGGGGTGGAATTATTCGGATTTACACTATGTACTTTCATTTTTTGCCCGTATGGACCCCCGCATTCAATGTTTTTGAGGTCAATGAAAGTGGGACATTGAACCATCGTAGTTTTTCCCAATACTTTCATGTGGCCCATAAACTGATAATTTCATGAAGGCCGAGCATTCAGTGAGTGTAGTTACGTGTCCTGCGGAAATATATCGTCATAAAATCAGACCAGCCCCTATTTTGTGTATTGCTCTATTTTTAATTCCAATGTTTTATGGAAAGGGATGACATTATTGCATTTATTGGCATCTATTGTACGAAACGTCTGACAGGACGGCAGTAAAGCAGCCAGCAATGCAGTTGGAGCTGGTAGTGAATTCTGTCATCGACCGGATTAAAGTATGCCATCCACATTTACTTGACAGAAAAAATCTCACGTATCCGTTACGGTAACGTGTGACAGGAATGTCTGCAAAAATGGAAATGAGATTCAGAGAATAAAATGTAAGGCATTCATTTTTGTTGTTATTCTGCAACCGAAAGAGTCGGAATATCAAATATTAGAATAGTTTCTGTAAATACGCGTGTCAATAAAATGTTACTTACTAAGTCACTAGTAGTGGAAAACATAACATATATGGAATTCAATGTGTGATGGATCACTTATAATGTATCTGTCAAAAACGTTACAGTATAAAACTGAAAAGAAAAAGTACTAATCCCCTTCGATGTGATATGTATGGCTCGTACCATAATCACGGAAATTTTCTTTTCCTTTTGCAATAGGATACCAAAATTGAATTTGCAAAATTTGGTACGAAGTTTCTGATGTATCTGATTTACACTTCGGATTTCTAACAAATGCACAACTGGCGATTCTTGTAATACGTGAGCTTTCCGCCCTAGGTGTTTCATCCCCTTCCAGAAACTAAAAATCAATTATGTATCTTGTGAATAGCCATGTATTAGCTACAATACAGGATTTCTTAAGCTTTCCATCACGACCCTTGAAGTTGTGTGGACAATTTGCACCCATTTCAAGAACTGTGCTCTAGTCACTGAAAGCATTCCTCCCCATATGGTGTTGTGAACTAACTTCTGTTTCTAATATAACCGCAAACGAGTGTTCCATAATAATAACCGATGATTGAATGTTGAAAGAATTAAATCTACTTTCTATTGTAAAGATCCACCCATTGTATGCTCATGAACATCAACGATCTGCAAATTCCACATCGTGAGAACAATAATATTTCCGCATTTCATCCAAAAAAATGTCCATATCCTTACGAGCAACTGGCCACAGCTGCAAAGAATCCGCAGGTTGTATCTTATCGTGTTCTTTTGCCTAGATTGAATTATCATTGTCGTCCAAACTTTGTGGGGAAATAACCAAGTCGTCCTTCTGTATTTCATCTGTACCATCATTAGTTTGTTTATGTTTCCATCTCTTATGTGCCGTACTAATATTATCCATACTTGTTGAAACTTTTCGCTTATTGCAATATTTAGTAGTTGGGGAAGAAATTTACTCACCTTGGAGAAGAAGCATCACTGGAATATCCTCAGCCGTGTTCTTCTCTAGAAATTTAATCTTGAGAGGATCTGTAACATGTTTCGGCAAATTAAAAAAGCATTGAGGCAATTCCGAAGTGACCTCATTGACCAAGAAGGGTAATAGAAATGCAGGCGTTGTCTTTTCCTTCAAATCAGCGTCATAAATTTGAGTGTTAGTCATGAACTCATGAAGGACGATGGCGCAATCTCTGAAAATCAAATATAGTAACTCACAAAGATTAACAGCCAAAAGAGAACGACAAAAAGTTTCCACTCGTTCCCGAGTTATTGAGAGAATACAAAATACTAAGCCGGAAAAATAATGTGAGATAAGTACGTGAGACATCACTCAGCTAAAATGTTTTTCAGAGATAAAATTAATACTCACCTCGAAGAATAATTAAAACAATGCAGTAGGAAAATTTCGTGACTACAGAAAAGTGGGAATGTCAACCCAGATAATGTTAGATAATACTCTACACAATGGAGGAGAGCTGTAAAATAGAGAGATGATACTAAAATGATTATATTTTCATGCCACCCTCAAAATTACTAGGTATCACGTATTTCAGTTTAATTCGGGTATACCTGGACGAATGCGAGCAAAGGAGCTCACAGCTACAGATTACACTGAGTTCGATTTGCTCCGTGAAGGCGTGAACTTTACAGAAGCACACTCATTTTTAACCAGTTTATGAATACGCCTGAGAGCTTCCTTTCAATCCCTGACATATCTTCAGTGTCATCAGTACATGAAGGCAACCGCCGTGCGTTCCTTGAGAGAAAATTTATTGACCCGTACTGCAGCACTGACCCGATGTTACGCTCCAAATACTTTTAAGGTGGATCTTCTTTTTGGAGAATTCTATCTCTACCGATAACCAATATAACCAATCTTTTTCAATGTGTGTAGTCGTATCAGCCATGACACTAATTTAGTCATGCAATGATATCCACGTATCTTCAAAAATATACGTCCAATTCTATTTATGTTTTCACCAATGAAAAAGCTGAGCTTCAGATCTGCAAATGTCATTTTTGGTCCAAATGGTCTAAACGTGGAATAAGTTTCGATTATCTCGGAAGTACAAAAAAACTGTCAGTTCGCGTATTTGCTATGGGAGCCCGGCACATTTGAGCTGGGGTTTGTAGAAGTGCACTTTTTAAAAATACAGATTGGAAATATGGAGAAATAGGGATGAAATTAGACATACTGCAGAGCAAATGAATATCTTACACGTGGCGGGAATCTGTAAATAGATTGCAAATAGAAATAGAAATAGCCACCGCGGTGAGGATGCTCTTATCTTTATAACTATTATCTTTTTTATTTGTATTATTATCTTTTCCATTGTTATCATTATAACTATTATCATTATTACTATTATTTTCATTACTATCTTTATAACTGTCAATCCTCATTACTAATATCTTTATTATCATTATTTTTTTTGATTACCCATTTCTTTAAATCCAAATATTTGGTAGGGCGATTCGACAGTCCCAATAACGACTGGTGTGATGGTTATTTTTATCATTGGCGGAAATTACGGCCAGGCGGCATACACCGGTGCCCAAAATAAACACAACTCAACTACATTTACCCTTGCCAGAATGCTCTAATAATCCATCATTTATTTTTATATTTGAAAAAACCCAAGAATTAAATTATAGGTTGTCATATGGACAAATTTGGTCCATGTGACAACCAATACTTGTCACACGGAGAGGCGGTTATTTTTGCTGGGAAGCGGTGATATCAGTGATATTTCCCGCAGCAGCGAGTAACTATCACTGATATTACCCGCTATACTCGGGCTTGATATTTCCCTTGGGTCTGGTGGACAACCCTCACATATTTACCCCGTTTAAGGGAAAATAGCCTGATATTTTTGTCACTCCTTCTTCACAAAACTCTCCTCCTTTTACCGCTTGTGACTCTTTTCACCTAATTTTAAGGGCTAATATCGATATCAGTGCTTACGGCAGCGCTGATATCCCGATATCAGCCGTCACAAAAGGCCTAATAACGATAGAAACGTTATCGAAAAAATATTCCAATCCGGTAGAAACGAGTGATTTTGCTGATATTAAATCAATCGCAGTGGAAGAAAAATTCTTACATAATGCATAATGTCATTATGCTGAAAACAGTACGTGTAGTTTAAATGTTTTAATGGATTGAAAAAAAGGCGGGATGTTTTTCATACCTGAAAAATATGTAAAAATGTAAAACTTCATACAAATCATAAAATCATAAAGAATGAAAACAGTTTTCCATTCATAAGTGTTTGTTGCATTCGTTTATGTCTCGCGTTAAAAGGTTGTCAGATAGGTTGTCGGGCCAAATATTGATTCCCGCGCTTTGTATTCGCCCTCGAACCAATATTTTCGATAAAACCCACGTGACAATTCGTACTACAACTTGTACATGTTAAAACACTCAGTTGAAAAGTAAAGTAGAAAACGCGACATCACTTCAATTACCCAGCTAAGTGCCGGTATAGTGACTGCCTTTTTCCATTGGATATTCAGTGAAAATAACCTGATATTTACCTTCATTTGATGAAAATACCCTGATATTCTCACTCCTTCACATATTCTACTGCACGTCTGTGTGGCAAGGAGTAGTAGTTACAAATATTGACACTCTCGTACATTTCATCAGTTTATGATGCGAGAAACCCGACAGCAAGGCGCAGGTTTGAAAATTAAATACTCCATGGAGTTATACCGTATACGTTGTCCTTGTTGCTCCGAATCAGTATAGAAGATTGTAGGCAAGGTATGATAGGAAAGCGGAACTGTTACTACGTGGAGAAAGCATACCAAAGAATGGAAAACAAATTTCCATTCTTTGATATGCTTTCTCCACGGTTGGAATTAAATGGAAATTATTTCCTTTAATGTTGCTGAAATTTAAAAACGTGACGCCTTAATTATCAACATTGACTGTTTCATCAACAAATTAACAAAATATTGTTCATGGAACAGGTCCCAACTTAAAATGTTCATGAAACGGCTCTAAGTAGATTGATTGATTTCGTAAATATATTTGAAGGTACTGTAAATGCTTGATCTCAAGAACGGCCAATCGGGGATCGCAATCGGTGATATAAATTGAATCTTTCCGGATGACAAGCGGACCCTGAAACAAGTCATCCGTGTTGGAATTAGTGTAGTTTACAATAACTCTAAGGTATAATTATCTCGTGCTTAATGCTTGCATGGTACACTGTACAATTCTGTCTGACAGAATAGCGAAGATTTTACTGTAAGGGGTCTACATTATTTGGAATGAAATTGAGTGGCATTTCGTGTTCAATGCGGAATGCTACAATGGAAAACTGGAGAGTAATAATCTAGACTATTACGATTACAATTCCACTGTCTCGATAGATGCTTACAAATAGCGGTGTAAACGTGCTTCACAGTAGAAAATAAAGAAAACGATTAGACTCAACTGTTCGTTACCTTTTCTTACAAAGAAACATATCTTTATTTCTAACAGGTTATGGGGCCCAGACGTTCTTTACTGATTCAACTTTGATTCTACTTTTCAGTGAAAACTGATAGCACAGCAATGGACACAGATTCTATTTTCTACATGTCCAAACTACGCCCACCACTTATAACGCCTGACAATTATTTTTGTGGCCTCGGAAACTGGAACTGGTTTGGCGTGGGGAGGGGCTGTGGGATATTGTTGATGGGTCTGAGGAAGTTCCTGAGCGTGGATCAGTCGAATGAAAATCATACAGGCACAGGAAAGATGTCGCCCTTTGGACTATGTTGCTATTAGTACATGACTCGTGCATTGCTCCTGTAGCAGACATTAAGGAATCAGACACTGTATGGAATGTTCTAAAAGAACAGTATGAATCGGTTTGTCAGGCAAGTAGAGATGCTTTACTAGAAATGTATCAAGTTATGAAAATGAAGCCGGGTGAATCCGTCCTTCAGTTCAGAGCAAAGTTATCTGAACTAGAATCGAAACTGACTGGAGTAGGATATGTTACCAGTGAGGCTGAGAAACTTCGAGCACTTCTAAGAGGACTTTCAAATGACTATTCTACAACGTTGGAGGTCATAAGAGGTATGGAAAGATTCCTTGCACAGGCCATGGAGTTGCTTATATATAAGGAGGCTACACTAAAAGCAAGTACAGCAATGGAAATGGACCATGGAAAAGCTGTGCATGTTCATCAAGGTCCGCAAAAATTTCGATTCGAATGTCACTATGGTGGAAAGGTATGTTACAAGAAGTCTAACTGCTTTAAAAATCCTTGTAGTACCAACTTCAAAAGCAAAACAAAAATAGGTGACCATAAATCGAATTATAAATCAACATATAAGTCACTAACTAATCCAAGAGATTGGATGGAGTAGCTTTAATGACATCACATATAAATTTTGAAAAAATGAAAAATAAGTGGTTCATAGATTCTGGTGCAAGTGACCATTTAACGAATGATAAGTCCTACTTTTCGAAGCCATTGAAACCCTCTTTACGAAAACTCGTCGACGCGACTGATGGAAATGAGATGGTTATAGAGGGAGAGAGTGATATTGTTTGTTTCTCAGTTGTTGCTGGAAAGAAAATTAAGGTCACTATAACAAATCCGTGGGTGATTTGTTGGTAAGGTGAAGGCGTCGGTTTTTAGAATGATTCTATAAAACGGTGCTTAGGTAAAGCGATGGATGATGGGGATGAAAAACCCCAAGTTTATTTGGTAAGCCGCTGTGTTTCGTATGAGTATATGAAACGGCCGTCGGTGAATAAATTGTACTGTCAAGCTGTAATTCGTGGTGTTGTAAAACAATACCAAAACAGACACAACCAATAATCAAAACCGTGGCTTGGTGGTCGGAGACCCTTTGCTAGACGAGTGGTTGCCAGTTCAATCCCCGGCGGGTGCACCTAGGAATCCGGGGCCTTGTCGTGCAGGGTAAAGCCGGTATCGCCATTTGTGGCGATGCCACTTTTTTGGCCTTTGTGAGCCGACATGTGGCAAGTTTTGATTAGCTCAGCGGCCCCGGGAACGAGGTTGAGTTTTTTCGGTACAGTCACTTTCAAGAATTTATTATTCATCCCAGCCTTGAAATGTAACGTATTATCAGTCAATCATATTGGTGAGAATGGATTCAGAGTTACTTCCCATATTGTTTTGTTCTACTGGTGTATCTAAGTATTCCCTTCAAATCGCGCCAATGGAATTCATACGGACATGCTACGTAACAAGCCAGCTCTGTAACTGCGTGCGATATATCTTGTCTGGTGCATATCCTAAAGTATAGAAGGCAACCAATCAACTCTCGGTAATTAAAATTTCCTTTTTCCATCATACTTGTCGGAAATTCCAACAACTTCATGTCCTTTCCTCCCAACAGCGGTACTGGTTTAGATTTAAAAGCGCACATCCTAAATCGTTGCAATACTTTGTCTACGTATGAAGTTTGCGTCATGTATACTCCTTCTGGACGTGTTGTAATATTGATACCAAGGAACCACTTAAAGGTGCCTAAGTGTTTCATCTCAAATCTACTACTTAACTTCTCCTTAGCCTTTCGTATCGTCTCGTCATCTTTCGACATTATCAAGATGTCATCAATATACACCATTATCGCTAATTCCAACGTATGGTTCTTTTATCGCACAGATAGGCAGTAGTCTTCATTGCCCGGCTTCGTGCCGCATCTTCTTTTTAAGAACTTATCCAAGATACGATTCCACATGCGGGATGCTTATTTCAAACCGTATAATGCTTTCAATAAGCACAGGGATTTACCGGGTATGATATTCTAGTATCCGGGTGGGGGATTGACGTATATTACATCGTCAGTTAGTGCGGCATTGAGAAAGGCCGTGCTAACATCTCTTTGATGCAATTGCAGTTTGAGTTTCAGTGCAAGTGAAATTATCACGCGTAACGTCGACATCCTCGACACCGGAGCGCGGGTGAGATCGCAATCGACGCCATGGGTTTGCATCTTTGTTGGTTGTGATTTTAGAAACTTAGTTTTGCTTTTTGGTGTTTGGCTGTATATGCCTCAATCGAACTCACGTCCACTCGTCCTGTTCATGGTTTTAATACCACTAGACCAGACGAGCAGATGCTTATGATTGAGGCATATTATTTTCTACTAGTATCATGCTGTATGCATGCAACCACTGTCGTTGAAAACATTCGTTTATTTACGTCGGCCACTTCAAAATAAACAAGGACGAAATTCCTCGTCTCAACTTACCTAGAAAACCAAATTTCGCCACAGCTTGTCAGTGAGTAACCACACTTTAATCAGTTGGAATTAAGGTATTATTTTGAGCGAATTGCGGCCTTTGTTATTTGTTTCTGTTCTCTTCTTTATTGCCGGATATTGGTGAGTTCAGAGACTCTTTAAAGCACTCTGTTGTAACAAGCGTCGCATCTAGATACTGCATCTTATGACGGCGGTTAAATCGGCCACGTACACAAATAGCACGTAATGCAGTGTAACACTGTAAAACGCACTTGTCTTGTCATATTTCAAGTCTTCATGTATTTGATGCACGTCGTGTATAGTACACCAGTGCATACACTTGCACTGTGTATTATACCGTTCTACTTTCTGATTTCCAACTATTCCCAACCAGAAGTGTGACAAAAATTCCATTGTTGATCTCATTTTGGAATTAAACGAATATTTTAATATTCCTGTGATATATTAATTTTATAAAATTCTAAATTCAACATCTTACACTATAAGTTTTGGAATCTTGATGTCCATATCAAAATGTTTCACACTTTAATTCCAAATTATGTTACTGTCGGCACACTCTTCAACGGAGACAGTTCACTCCCAAATAGTTTGCCATGCGGCGTATCAGAAACCATCTTAACTACAATTGTCCTCATCTATCATCCCCATCAATGCCTTGTGCGCCAGTTCGGTTGGACTTTGAACAGCGCCCAGTTGAATCTTATCTTCGAGGTATGTACATGCATAAATTATAGAATTGAGACTACATCCACCAACATTATAGAAACCAAGCAAAATACTAACTCCTTTCCATGTATATGTATGTGTTGCTCGTGACAATGACGATTCAACCATCCGCTTTGAAGTCCCTCAAAAGATAGAAATATCAAGCGCACATGAGAAGAAGGAGAGGGAAGTGGCGAAATCGCAAGGTTTGTGACAGATAATACTTGGGGCAAGCCGGATACGCGAAGAGGGGATGCAAAAGCATCGGGTTGGTGACGGGTGGAAACTGGGGTTAGCCAACCAAGACAAAGAGCGGGGGTGCAAAAGCATCGGGTTGGTGACGGGTGGAAACTGGGGTTAGCCAACCAAGACAGAGGGCGGGGGTGCAAAAGCATCGGGTTGGTGACGGGTGGAAACTGGGGTTAGCCAACCAAGACAGAGGGCGGGGGTGCAA
>JAULBU010053016.1:0-12568 GCA_032358235.1 Odonthalia washingtoniensis | reverse complement strand
ATTGCAACGCCGTCTTCATCCATCTCCATTGACGGGGGTGCGAGAAGGAGCGATTCCGACGTTATTGCCTTAACGAAAGGCAGGACATGAGCCAAACTTACAGCCAAATTACAGTCAACAACCAAATAAATGGGACATACAACGTTTAGAGATCTGGAGTAGACACCCATCCCCCTCTTCCAGATGCTTTTGCTATTGCTAGATTTCTGCCCTCCCATTAGCCGAAAAATATTTAGCTTTAGCTTTTTGTAGTTCCTGAATGCACCCAGTACCACGTTACATTCATTCCTTTTCATTCTTCCCATAAGCCTCTGAAGCCGTTTTGATGTGTGCTTTCTGTGTTTTTATATCGCCACTGGCGTCGTACTGGCGATTCGCCAGTACGATACATCACAATATTCCCCGAAAGGTGACATCCTCCGCACTGTAGCCAATCACAGTGCACTTCGGCCCGAACAAGTAACCAAACTCAAAAAGTGTCTTAGAAGTCAGCTCCATGTATTGCATTTCCTGTCTTAATTTGCTGGTTTTATCAAAATCTTCTTGTGAAACGAATTTTTCATTCATCTGAAATTATTTCTGAAAAGAGAGTTACGTGTCGAGAGGAAGCGAAAATATTTTGAAAATGGAGGAAGGTTTTGACAATAATGCACTCCACGCGGGAGATATATCCACTGGATGCAATCAATGTTGATCATTGCCAAAGAAAGGATTCCTTTGGTAACAGCACTGTTGTGTGAAGTTATAACTGTCGATACCAACATATCAACTCGATGGAATTGGCTCTCATACCTTTAAGCAAAGGAGAACCCTTGTGACGATATAAAGTATTGTACCTACGACTTCCATACAGTTAGTGACACTGCCAGGTTGAAATCAGTAACCCATTACGACACGGTACTGTTCGCACAGTCAACGTTTGAATTTATCGATAAAATCGTCAACGTTTTAACGACATATCTTGCAAGGCCGTTGACATGTTCTTTAAACGGGAAGTCAATTCTTCAATAGAATTCTCGTATTGCTTAGTTCGACAGCAGAGCTCAAATATTTGAGCATCATACCTAATGGAAATGTGTTCTATTGTATCAAGCTTGGCTTCAATCACTTTCAACTTGCCACATACACTCAAAACATCTTCAAATAGAAATGGTATTCTGTATTTCGTTGTGACGCCAACATGTAAAGAGAGACGTGTACATTCGCTGATTTCTTGACTGTTGCGATTCATGAAGAATGGTTGTTATCCAGCAATTAACTCAACATCGGAGATATAGGGATGGAGTCTTTAGAAGATACTTTAAAATGCAACGCCAGATGTAATGAAAAGGAATACAAGGGCAACGACAATATAGTTATTTCTCTTGTAACTTGAACATAATTTGAAATTTCGTGGCTGAGACACGAAATTATAAAAATTCCTGTCGTCGCATTGGATGGACTAAATACTCGAACAAGAAAAATTAACAAAAAATGTTTTGTTGCATTGATAGTTGAAAATGTTACGTTGATGCTTTTCTATATTTTGAATATAAGTCCCGTTTAATAACAATATTGTAACGAATCTGGTATTGTTTTAATTTTATTAAGAAATCTACAACAAATTAGGTCATATCTAGCACAAGAAATACAAATGTAGTCATATCTAATACATGAAATGCAGTTTTAAATGCATTGCGTGTAGTAGATACCCAACTTAAAAGTGTTCAGTTTAGTCCCATATAAGATATATAAACTGTCAAAGATTTTCCTATAATTTGTATCCCAATTTTTTTTAAAAATGTTTTTTAAAAATTATATAATACTGTGGTAAAAACACGTGGAGTTCAGGTTGTTCTACACTACAGTCATATCAAGAACTGTCAGTAATTTCCCGCTCGTTCATCTCATATGAATATACCCGACACTGTCTTCCTACACTAAATACTGTACGGTGTCAACACTCGTTGGAATTCAGTGACTAGCGCAGATATATTGTCAACGGACGTTTAATTAGCTTGACCTAATAGAAATTATACCCATTAAGTTACTAATTAGTCGCGTTAATTCGACCAAGTAACCAACTTCGCCAAACAAAATTGGTATATATATAAGTACTGACATTTTGTCTCCTTTTCTTCACTCTCTTAATAAACAGACACGCCATTATTATGATTTAAGTTTTATTATACTTTTTGTAATCATAAGTTTGATTTTCCCGACAAATACACATCTCATTTTTAGAAAAATGAGATGTGTATTATATATATATAACGAAACATTGCTTCACAGTCCTATGGTGATCGGGTGAGGTGCTCTATCAACCAATTTTAACGAAATTGGAATTTATAGAAAGGCGATGGCCACCCATTAAGGACGGGGAGCTGTAAATTAGATTATAATCATGAAAATGAGAGGATATGAGACTGGGATTTTGATTGAAATTTTTGTAGGTAATGTTTCAAATGGAAACGGCAATAATTACAATTTTCAAGTTTGATTATGACGAAATAATTTTTTACTTTCCCATGATCCGGTACAGGGAAAATGTGGAATACGTAAGGGTTGACCCCCGCTTTTGAGTGCATGTGAGCACACTGTAATGTGTGTGTGAATAATATTGGAAAACGGAGAGTGGGTAGGTACTTAAATGTTGCTAAGTTTTGGAAACGTGTAATAAAAATAACTACTGAAAATATTTTTCCATTTTTTAGAGTTGTGTTATGGAAAATGGCAATTGCGAGGGAAAGTGGCAATATGAGGAGGCATGCAAACAGGCGAGTTAAAGAAAAGTGAGGGAAAAAAATAATTGGAGAAAAAGACAAATGTAATTTTTTTCAAACGATAATATCCCCAATCTTTGTTTCAAATGTACTGTTAAGGGTGCAGTGTATTGAAACAACTGGAACTCAGCGACAAAACTTTTCCCTCTCCTTCCGACATGTGGTAGAGGACCTATCTGGAAGCCTTTCTGGAAAGTTTCAGATGTAAAGAATTCGTATGTTATTCATGACGACTGTCGACTTCTGATTCACTTCGGGTATGTGAAAAAGCTTGAAATGGTCATATATACTGTTAAGGGCCGTTCCAGACGATTCAAATATGTCTATACAATATGTATGGCTATACATATTTGTATCATACATGTTAAATTCCATTCCATGATTTTCAAAATTTCGTTTAATTTGATTTTTTTTTATTTGATTTTTTTCAATTCAATTTTATTAATTTTTCCTATTTTGTGATAGTTCTTTGTCAAAGTGGCAAAGCAAACGCATTGTAATTTGCTCTGTTGGCACATACAAGACAGACAAGATCTTGAATATTTGGTTTTAGACATGGCAGTAAGGCAACATGACAGGACTCTGCCATGTTTCATGTACATGCATATCATGGTCATCAGTTACTTACTCTCTAAAGTGACTGAACTACACGCAGTAGTCGCATGATGTTATTCATATCATGCACTACTCATATAGTCAGGGGACTGGAGTTTCTTTGAACCTTTTCACTCATGTAGTTAGTTTAAAAGGGCCGCCTGGTCGGCGTACCAAAAGTAAAAAGGGGAACATAAGTTGAACAATAAAAGTCAATCTAAGCAAAAAATCTGTGATATTCATACATTTATTTTTTAACCTACCAGTGATTTTTGTCGTATTTTTATTGATAAAGACACGAAAGGTAATTCCTTCATCACGAAACAATACCTCAAACACCGAAGCTGGTGAACATATTGTCTATAGCTACAGAAGTCATTATTCGGCCTAGATTTAGGGCGTCTCTTCTACTATCCCATTCTGATCGTTGTGCGCGTAGTTTAGGCAAAATAGGTCCAAACTGTCCACGTGAAATCAGAACTGTGGAAACAATTCTGAACGACCTTTCAACTTCTTCCATGATTAGAATGTTGCGCATTCCGTGGAAATGTTTCAATGCACTTTGTGGTCTTGTTTCAGAGTCTAATGGCGATGGCGTCGTCTCATGGCTCCATAAATTGGGAATGTTCTGTACAGTGCGGTGGCTAGCAGGTGGATCATATCTAGACCTTTTGGCAATGACTGGGCTTCCAATATCAACTCTATACGAACTCATTGACAAAAATCTACCTCTAATTGACGATGCACTGGAAATTTCATTTAATTTTGATGATCCGACAACGCTTCGTGAAGCTAGTGAGGGCTTTTCGCGAAAAGGAAGAAGTCCTTTGCGTGGTTGTGTCGGTGCATTGGATGGACTTGCAATCAAAATAATTGAACTGTCTCGAAAGAATGTACCAAATTCGTCCGTTTACTATAACAGGAAAGGATTTTTCACCCTAAACATGCAGGAGCTTTGTGACCATAGGCTACGATTTTTGTTTGTACATTTAGTCACACCGGTATCTTCACATGACTTTGTGGCACTACAGCTCAGTGGAATTTTGATCTACTCAAAGACGATGAAGAACGTCTACTTAGTAATTACTGGATTGCTGGTGACGAAGCCTACGTATGTTCAAAAAAACTTGTCATGCAGTGGCCGTCAAGAAGTTGTAATTTGTACAAAGGCTGATTTAATTATTGGCTTTAATAAGCACGTGTAACAATTGAACAAGCTTTTGGAGCATTAGTAGGAAGATGGGGAATTTTTTGGAGACCTTTACGAGTTAGTGTTCAGAAGGCAACACAGGTAGTACTTGTTTGTTATAAAATACACAAATTCATAATAGAAGAGACAAGCTCGTATTTTGTCCCAGAAATTTTTGAAGATGATCTCCAAGGAGCTGTAATGGAAGTAATACTGCAGGATTTATGTGTTCATAGTGAGAATAGAAGATGTGATCTAGAAATTTCTTCAACTCACCAACACTGTACTGACCTAATTTCAGAAAATAGAATGATGCGCCCATAAATATTTTGATTATCTATTCCAAACATTCGCTTATTTTATCCTGAATTCGCTTCATTCTATCCCGAAAAATTTGGGTGTATTCTTCATCAGTGCTTCCTAATTGGGAAGATAATTCACTCCGAAGTTGGCCCTCTACAGTCATCAGGGATGCCACAGTCTCGGCAACTTTCTTGACGATCTAATGAGGTTGAAGCTTCTTCCTTTTGATCAACAGTATTGTTGATATTAATATTCACAGGGGCAGACATAATCTCGGCAATTTTGTTCAGGTTATCAGAGTCGTCATATTTTCTCTTATTTTTGCAAGGGGAAGTTTTCGCAGAAAAAGTCTCAGATGTCCTATCGGCAGAGCGTGTATCACCAATGCCTACATCAGCACGAGAATTCTGTTACTACCTTTAGAAGCATGTTTAGTCACGGCGAATGTCTAAATACACAGTGCATATATGACATGAGAGGTTGTCCTTTAGTAAAATCTGGAAAGACGTCCAATTCACCCTGTCCTGATTTTGTGCAATTATTGTGAAAAATGGTATACCGAGATCTCACCCATGCCCACTTGCTTCTTAAAAGTCCCCCGGCCTCTCAATTGGGTGCTCATTCGGTTTGAATGAAAATAATATATCACCAGTAATACCATCACAAAACTCTAGTCTTATCGTATAGAAAAACGGGTCATTGAAGAGATCCTGAAATTCGTTACTCCATGGGTCATGTCTAATATTTTAAAGATCTCCACGCGTTTCTGGAGGGCAATTTAGTTTTGTGAATGCAGTGAGGTGGCGCGGGTCGCATATTACATGATACAATCGTGCATATTCGTCTGGAGTCCATGGTTGAGCATGGAGTCTTACAATAGGTCTCAAAGGGTTGCTAATCTGTTCCATAGGAACATGTTCTGTAAATTCAATGCTTAATTGCATCACATACACCTTGGAGTTTGTACCGCACTGCAGGAGTTGGGCGGCCAATATTTCCTTCTTTCCATTGCGTAAAAGGCGTTTTTGTTTTCATGCGCGTTGCAAATCGGCCTGTTTCGCTGCCAGCATGGATGTCTCCGGCTCGTTGATAGTGAACTCTTCCCCTACCACTTCAGCCATATTTGCTGCTGTTTGAATGGGACGCGTTGATGTGGTAGGGAAAAGTAATTTGGTCGATTGGATGTGTTGATGAGATAAAATGGCTGGCAATTTTTGCGTGAAAAGGACTCTATTCCCAGGCAGAGGGCGCTGCGAAGTGAACGGTCATCATTTTAATTTTATAAAAGTCATTGAAATTCCCATACAAACATGTTTTGTCTTGTTTTGTATGAGAGGACAGTCATTTTTGTATCTTTATTAAAATTTCGTATGGCCAATCAGATTGCGTGATTTGGCCATACATGTTTTCATACATACTGTATATACAACACTGGATGCATCTAGAACAGCCCTTAACATGCTTAACCCTTTAAGGACGGTAGCGGAAATTAAACTATAGTATAATTAATGAGAGAAAAATGGACAGCTGATTGGGTATGTGAAGAGTCAGATGGGATTCAATCTAACGACGACGAATAAGATGACAGGAATTTCTGTGTATTCCTATCTATAGACAAATATAAGGAAAGGATGAAGCAAGCTGAATGGGTGGAAGAAATGAGAAGTGGTCGTCGAACCAATAGCAAGTTTACAATAGTTGCACCTGAAAAATATATTTTTTATTATTGTAGAAAAGAAAAAATCATGCAAATGTGAGAAGTGATGTAGTTTCGGAAATACGTGGAAGGTAGAATTGAATGTAGGGAGTAATGCATTACTCAAAACATGAAATAAAAGCGTAGCGAAACAACGAGAGATTCAGAAGACAGTTCAATGAAAGAAAGAACTGACCGACGACCCTGTTTGGTAGTCGGTACCATCAGCCATCATCACCAAAAAGTCAAGGAATAGCAATTCATACTACTAGTACAGTAGTTATTTGAGTGAGATGGCCAGTGAGACGGCCATTGAGACGGCCTCAGCAGTAGGGTCGGATGAAGAGTGCAACTATAACGAAGCGGCGACATGTGATGCGAGTGACAGTGATGATGAGGAGAACGTACCGTTCGAGCTGTTACCAGTAGAACAAATGGAACGAAGTGAATTGCAAAGAAAAGTACCTTATATCGAGAAATGGATTGATGCAAATATGCTACATATTCTACAAACTAGGAGTGTCTTCAACGCGTATAGGAATCATCATGAACGAGGTCTGTTCCATATTTACATGAATCGTTCGTTCTTCGAATATATTAGACAATGGACTAATTAAAATATGACACGTAAAGGTGTGTCTGAGGAGGAATTTGGGATGTCAATAGAGGAACTGTTCGCGTATGTTGGTCTGGAGGTGGCTACATCGATAACGAAACTAAATGACTTGAAGGAATAATGGAGTGGGAAGATGTTCTACGGTAATTCTGACTTTCAAAAAGTTCTCAGTCGTGATCGATTTCTGAAAATATGTTCTCTACTACAACTATATTCATTGTACAGCCATGATGAAGCCACCATGGACCCGTTATGGAATTATAGAACAATGACGGAACATTTCTTACAAAACTGTTCTGATGTTGGCGTGCCCGCTGGGGTTAGTGATATTGACGAGAAAACCATACGATGTAAGGAACGAACATCGGCTCGATCCTACATCAAGTCTAAAAAAATTAAATTTGGTATTAGATATTATCTGGTAGTAGGATGGGATGTCCCATATTTACATTCGATGTGGGACAAAAATTCTGGTAATCGTTCAGATACACCCCCTGCTGTCAATTACTGCACATTGTTTCGTGAGTTAAGAGGAGTGTATGACAGGAAGCTTGACACGAACCTCATAAAGAAGGATAGCCACTCCGCTCTTTGGTGTTTACAAATGGCGCACCAGACAAAGGTCTTTCCTACACCGTCAGGGAGATTGTATGTCACTGGCAACTTCTATACTTGGGATACTCTAGCGAAGCAGTTGATTCTATTTACTGACGGTGAGGCAAAGATGTTAGGAACAGTGAGGTTGAATAATGTGTACGGAGTGAACCGTCCTGGTATAAAAAAGGTATGGAACAATTGAAACATTCTACACGTGGATCATGGATTCTTGTTCAGGTTCTGGATAAACCATTGAATTCTAGTTCACAACCTACTCGCGCTGAGAACTGGGGGTGCATCTACTCAAGGACCGGAAAATTGTCACTTTCTACACGAATGACTTGGCCTACACACTACGTATGGATGTTGAAGGAAGTAATGATTTAAGTATTGCATGTGTCAATGGGTTGGCTCCACTGGATCATTGGCTGAGCACAGAAGCGATGAAGAGATCTACATTACAAATCCCCAGTTGCGTCGTAGCACACAATCTATTCATGAACGCAGTAGATCGCTTCGATCAGTTACGTTCTACAAACTGCATAATGCGTCGCGAAAAAAGGGTACCAATGTCCATTTTTACGTATCTACTGGACGCGTCTATTCAAAATTCATTCACACTGCTACAAAAGATCACAATTCCTGGTGAAGTCACTTTTTCTGTACGTGAATACAAGAGGCGCATAGAGTTGCAATTGGTGCAACCATTTTTGGATTCCAAAATTAGAAGCATATCACTTCGACCAGCTCCTGTCACAACGCCCATACCCGACATCGCCACAGAAGAACGTCAATTACAAGAACATATTTTAATTGAAAATATAGACAAGTCTTTCACACCTTTCTATCTGTGCCGTTTATCGTCCATGGAAAGCAATCCGAGGTGGACATCGTACGGATGCCCTCAGTATAGGACTGGATTTCACGTCAACTGTTTCACTTTTTTTTCATAGACGAGGTGAAGTGAAACAGAAGAAACCAAACGTCTAACGTCATATAACAAATTTGGAATCAAGTATGGTGAAAGGGACGCGTAGGAAAAGACTGGTGAAATGCATTAATGATCTGGACAATGCCAGTATACCTTGGAATTCGTAATTTTTTTCCTCGTCGACTCTTCTTTCTTTTTTAGTGTTTGAACGTTTGTTTTATTCCTCTTTGAACTCCATGTAGCTTCCTGAAGGATCAGACCATTGATGTCTGATTCGTTCCAGGACGCAATGAGGCAATTTCATTCTGTTGTATTTCCACAAGTATCCATGACTCTCATAAATAAACAGTTTATATACCCTTTTTATAATACTGTTCATTTCAGTTATAGTTTCATCTTCATCATTTATTGTTTGCTCAGTTTTAGTTACTACTTCATCGCCATATTGACTCCAGTAGCACGAAGAACCGCCGCAAACAACGCATACATTTACTTCTCCATCGATTGTTTTCGTCGCATGTTTATATTTTCGCTTACGTTTCTTGTCTTCTTTTTTTGGTTCTCCTCCATAGCCATAGCTATTACCACTGTCGTCCTCTACCTTCACATTGCTTACCCCCACACCGACCTTATTGTCGTCACATGCTACAACTACATCTGACGACATATCCGAATCTTCTACACTTTTACCAGTCTGAAGCTCTCCATCCGTTCCAGCCATTACTGTACTAGTCACAGAAAACGCCTTCGTCTCAGATCACACGTTGTTGTCTGAGATGTGTTGTGCAGATAATGTTGTAATGACAACAATTTTCATGAGATGGGCCGTGAAAATAAATATTGTAGTGACAACAGTCTTCCTGAGATGGGCCGTGTAAATGATGATAGTAGTGATAACAGTCTTCCTAATGTGGGCCGTTGAGATACTGATTGTATGTGTAGTGACAACAATATTCGTCAGATGTGCTGTGAAGATACTGATTGTAGTGACAAAAGTCTTCCTCAGATGGGCTGCGCAGATTATGATTGTAATGTCAACAATCTTGCTGACTTGAGCTGTGCAGATATTGATTGTACGGACAACAATCTTCCGATGGTAAACGAAGCGATGTTGTTCGCGAACAATGGGAGTTAGTTAATTTACTTAGTACTACAACTTATGTCCTGTTCTCCCTACCGAAAAGAGTGCATCTCAGAATGTAATCTCATTTCCACTTTACTCTACAAATTTGCACTTTTCAATTCACATATTTTCAAATAGTTCCGTTACAATTGTGAATCATCCTCCCATACAGCCAATCAAAATAGATTACTACTTCTTTCCACATTTGTAATGTACTTGGCGAATACCGTTTTTCCTACATTTCTCTTTATTTATTTGAGGTTTTCCGATTGCATACAGTTTCCAACTAAACTATACCATACAATATATAACGTTCTCCCGTCCGTAAAGGGTTAAACCAAAAAAACTTATACTAATTTCAAAGAGTTATACCACCATCAACCATAAAAAATCTTATTATTATGCCTGTGGTTCACTAGTTTGAAACGATTCCCTAATTTCCTGTGAAAAAGTGCTTCCGCAGCGCAGTGAACTTTCCTACTGGTAATTGTTTCGTCAGGATGTCCGCGATCTGATAATCAGTATGAATGTATGTCAGGGCTATCTCGCCTTCTTCGATTTTTTCTTGCAGATAATGGTATCTAATAACAATATGTTTAGACCGTAGAAATGTTCCCTCGCCTCTCGCGAGTACCAGACCTGCATTATCTTCAAACATAGTATTCGGTCATTGTTGACATAACCCTAAACTGTCCAGTAGACTTCTCAACCAGATTACCATACGAGCGGCCGTATCTTCCGCGACGTATTCTGCCTCCGCGGTGCTGTGAGTCACCAGCGTTTGTCGTTTGGGACTCCAATCGACAAAGTGATTTCCTAAATATGCGATGATTCCTGTAGTGGATCTGTGCGTCTCCAAGTCGTTAGCTCACGAGGCATCCACATAGACTTCCAGTTTTGGAGTTGACAATTTCCTTTGAAATAATAATCCAAGTGTCTTTGTTCCTTTTACATACTGTAACAGGTCTTTTAGCGTAAGAGAATGTCTCGCCGTCGTATGGGCTCTAAAAATACTTCATCCATACCTTCTCTACGAGAAGTTCATCGTTTACACAGACCATGCAGCGCTTGGTTGGTTGATAACAATTAGTGAACCATCAGGAAGACTCATGTGATGGCGGTTATGACTCTCTGAAGTCGATTTCCATATACAGTAGAAAAATGGTAAGACGAACACGCAAGCAGACACATTATCTTGCCTTCGAACATCCGCAGAGGCAATTGCGGACGACGCTGAAGACCTCCCGACATTCACCATTCAAGAGGATAATCACACCAACCAGGAGACCTCCTTCCTGTCGCTCAACAACGCCCATCCACACAATGTGAATACACGTGTAACAAAAAACGTTTTGGTCCAATTGTACAAGAAATAAATTGCGAAATTACGGATGACAATCACCAACTGGATGACAACGATCTGGATGACTTCCCCACCGACGAGGTGTGGGCAACCTTAAATGGTCCAACAAAATTAGACCCTTTATTCCAAGAAATCTCCCTAGAGGAGTTGATCATCATGCAACAATTGGACGCCTTCTGTCAAACCATACGTCAAAAACTTGATGAGGGGGTGGTGCTAGCCTTCGGCTTCAACGACGACGGATTAATAATCCGGAAAGCTGAGAACGGACCTCAAATAGTCATCCCTCATGCCTTAAAGGCAAGAGTATTACACATACACCATTACGCCAGACTCAGTGGTCACTCAGGGGCAGGAAACTATACCAGACAATATGCCGTCATTTGTACTGGTCTGTATGCGCAGTCTATTGCTACGACCCCGCACGGCAACCGCATTAAACTGCGTAATAACGCAACATAACTCCAACTATTTTCGGCAGAAGCACCACTCCAATCTGACTCCATCGACGTCTTGGGTGAACTCATCAAAACCTCACGCGGCAACCAGTATATACTGGTAATATCAGACCGCAACAGGAAACTAACCAATACCGTCCCCATTAGGGGGTTGTCAGAAACCGAAGTGGATAAGCACTTCGTGAATGAATGGGTCTTCAACTATGGGACCGCAAAGGAACTAATCTTCGGTAATGGAGGATCCTTCACCGCCAAGTTCTTCCAAGACATTTGTCAGGTCCTAAACATACACAATTTTTTCATCACAACCTACCATGCCCAAACGAATGGACAAGTCTAAAGATACAACCGGACGATAAAGTCCGCGATATGCAGCTACTTTGGGGATTACCCCAAGGATTGGGACCTCTATACGGGTGTGCTAACATACGACTACAACTTCCAATCACACAGCTAAACAGAACTAGCGCCGTTTAAACTGGTATTATCACGCGCGCCACCAGCATTGGCGCTGGAAGCAGAATCCTCAAGATCAAAAACGTCAAAGGAGCCCAGGGACACCTGGAAGACATGGCTGGGAACGGCCCTTTGTAAGACGAAGTGGAAGCTCGACCAGGCAAAGGTCCGTTAAAAACATAACTACGACGCCCGACTAAGGCAACAGATGGAGAAAATTTCACCAGGCGACTGTGTGTTCTTAAGCGCCGAACAACGTCATGAACGGGACCACCTCCATAAACTAGCTGCGGTAGCTGACAGCCCGTTTAAGGTTAATGATGTAGCAGGAAATACAGTTGTAAGATAACTACGCGACAGGTCGGTTGGGAGAGTTTCACGACCACGTGTGGTCCTGGCAACCGAGCCACGCACTCTAGAGGGAATTCAACAAGGCATACGTCCACTGACGGATGAAGAATTGACTCCGTAGTCATACCT
>JAULBU010053005.1:0-12569 GCA_032358235.1 Odonthalia washingtoniensis | reverse complement strand
CACATTTGGTGAGCGATTAAGGATGGGGGCGGGGGTCATGGGCGGACCGGGAAAAGAGAGATTATTATTGGATGGAGGGACATACGGAGGATTTGAGTGACTTTGATGATTTTGGGGATTGGAAACAAATTGATTTGGTATGTGAGAACCAGAGGATTGAGTACGACGTTGACTTTGGAACGAGGACGAGACGAAGCCGTTTCCGTTGCCGAAATTGAGTGTCGTTGAAGGTGATGTCGGTTGATTCTGATTCGAATCTCCTGAACGATCGTAAGAATTGAAATTATTAGGCTGGTTAATGAATTGCTGAGGCTGTGGTCGAATTGGAGCGGCATAGAATGATTGTTCTTGTGGTTGCTGTAACTGTGACTGGGTCTGTTGCTGCTGTTGATGTTGATGTTGATGTTGATGTTGCTGTGGTTGCTGATCGCCGGGTTTGTTGTCCCGACGGCGGCCGTACATGTCGACAACGAAGGCGATGACAAGAAAGACGACGACGGGGACTGATCAAGATTTTATTAATTAGAGGAGATAAGTAAAGGTTAGGGACAAGCGAGGGTGTGTCGATGGGTCATGATGGTCAATGCCAGTCGGATGTGAAGATAAAGTAGGGGGCGTCGCTGGATGAAACATTTTGGGACGAAAAAGACTGGAATTCGGAAGTGTTTCCAGTTTTCAATTTATTTTCGGATGCATGTACTGTAATACTGTAATGACCATGTAATAGACCACTAAAACTAAATGGCTGAGTCCCAGTGACCTATCACATATTCATTACAGTATTACAGTCATCAAAGTCTTTCATTGATTTTTGGGTACACGTGGACACGTGGAGGACGATGCTTCTGTACATTAAGCATTGTACAAAATTTGCATGTTTGTTATCACAAATATGCTCAGGTTTATCAACAGTTCATGTCTTGAATCAGCAATGTCTCTAGCACGGAACGATATCATGATAGCATGCGAACAAACTCTTCGTAGTCTGCCATAGACGGACGGACATCAACCATGAAAAATAAAACGAAATGTCAGTCTTCGTGGATATCCATGGACAGGTAGGAAAGGGACATTTAAATAAAAACTTACCGATTTCTCCATCCCCATTTGTATCGGCTTCGCGGATCATTTGCTGAATCTAGACATTTATCAATCATCACGGAGTAACAGCGAAAGTTAGCTGATTGCTTCCTTGCTACCAAAATAAAATGAAAAAACGAGTTAGCGTCTCTCAAAATGCACAATTACTTACCTCATCCTCAGTCAGTTCCTCTCCAAGCGACCTCATTATCTGTCGAAGCTCATCACTGGAAATTTTACCAGAGCCGTCTTTATCAAACACGCTGAACGCCTCGCGGATTTCCGCATCCTTGTCTGCGTTATTCATTTTTCGAGCCATCAGAGTCACAAACTCAGCGAAGTCAATCAGTCCATTTCCATCTGCGTCCACCTCGGAAATCATCTGCTGCAATTCCCCGTCGGTCGGGTTTTGACCCATGTTACGCATCACCGTTCCAAGCTCAACAACAGATATGCTTCCATCGCTGCAGTTTTCGTAAGGGGGGTGGTGGTGATGAGACGTAAAAAAAAACGTACGTGGCATTAGTCTAAGGGCAAAAACGTCGGTGAAAGAAAAGGAAAAGAAGGCGAGTGGGCGTTTCAAAAACTTACCCGTCTTTGTCGAATAGTGAGAACGCTTCGCGAAACTCTTTAATTGTTTCTTCAGTGAGATCGACAGAACCTCTCGACATGGTAGAGCCGCGGTGGTATTGAAAAGAAGACAGATGGGGTAGGGTTGTTAATAATCAGCAAATTTCGAAGATGAACATAAATAAGGATGATATAGATAGTATGATGGGTCGAAGATCTGCAAAAGAGCGAATGGATGACAGCGGCGAGGGTTGAGCGTTCACAAATTGTTTCGACGTAGTTGATATGCTTGGGCTAATGAGTTGTTGAGTTGTGCGACAGAAAAGAATCTTGTCGGGACAGAGTTAGGATTTCCAGATTGAACGCACGGGTGAAATGCGGGGCGCTATGTGCACACGTCCCATCAATTGCTGTGTTGTGTCTACAACCATTAGAGCATTGAAATTATTTCGGATGAAAAGATCGTTTAGAAAACGGCCCCCAGAAATGGTAGCTTTAACGTAGGGCTAAAGGGCAGCTACATTTTTGAAATCTGTCTCCTACAGTTAACATTATTGAACCGTAGGACAGACACTTGGAATTAGTAACCGCAACAATTTCCAAAACTAGTTTTATTTAAAGGACTTCGACGGGGCCATCGTTGGACGGCTACTGTAAGCTTCAACAATGCACTATTTAGACCTTTGTTCCCGTCACTAAGTGTAATTAGTCGTTGGCGCCACTTCTCTTATCGCGAACGCCTATCTTTTACCCCCCCCTCCTCAACTCGCAATGTCGTCTGCAGTCCTACAGTGGAGGAAAGAACATCTGTATTCGCCGAGAAAGGAGAACATCTAGAGAAATTAAATATGAGAGACTTGGACTAATCTTTAAGAGATGAGGGACAGGGGAGAGAAGATAAACGGGAGGAAACGGATCAAATCTCGGAAAATGGTAAACATAGAATTTCCTTTTTTCTAAAAAAAAGATAATCGGGGGCGATGCCCAAAATGCCCAAAATGTAAATTCTTTTTTTTCTTACCATGCACAAAATGCTTTAAAAACCATTTGGTATTTTGTTGAATTGAGTACAAATTTTCTTGACTTTTGAAAACAACTGTTGTAATCGAGGAGCTGTTGAAATTAAAATCGACAAGAGTCTTACTGCGACAAGGCCGTTGGCGCCGGTTATCTAACGGTTTGCGCTGTATTATAATTCAACTTTTGCATTTCATCTTCAATATCTTTTTCCACAAACATTTTCTATCCACCCATTTCCATCCAACCCCGAATTGTGAAGCTTTTATGGCAGCCCCTTGTCCAGCAACGACTGACCCTTTCCCTTTGCCGTGTTCACCTTCCATTGGTGAGGCCGACGATGAAGATAGTGACAAAAGAAATAACCCGCGCTTTCCCATAGACTGGTCTGCTCTGCAGTATGAACTTGACAACGCTCCCGCTCTTCTTTCGTCTAGTCTTAATCTAGATTCAGAGCAAACAACTATTGATCTTTTACGAAATCTTAACTACTCCATCATTCACGCTGTCTTCTTTCTCCTTCATGGTCTTCCATTGCATACGGACCCATTTCCAAGTATGTTCTTACTTCCTCGATATTAGTCTAGTCTAATTCCCAATAGAATCAAATCTAGCTGACCACAAACCCCTTTTTTTATATGGATTCTTTCATCACAGGCGATTTTCAACCGCCATTCATTGTGTGGCCTTCAATACATCTTGCTCGTTCTCATATCTTGCAACAGTTTCTTTCAGTCTCAGTCCAAACATCATCCCCTCCAAACGTTTCTCCCATCCTCATCTTAATTTCAGACACTCTTCCATGTTCAAACTCATCCCTCGATGTTGAAACAAAACAACAGCAGTTCTCTCATGAATGCAATGCTCAAACTCATCCTCCAGATTCGTTCATCACATCGTGGTCCTCCATTTGCAAAAATCACACTCAAGTTTTTACTATCGTTCCCCAGTCTGCGGAAAAACTGTTTTCTACCGTTGAAGCTATTTTAGAACCTTCCGTGAACGAGGTCTTCATACCCCCCGCTCTTGTAGTTCTTCACGTTTCTTTTGATTCTTTCATAACTTCTGGTCTAAACAATCTACGGAGTGTTTGCAATTCTAATCGTGCATATCTGTGTGTCGAAGGTCCTGGTCTTGCTATGTTGGCACAGGCTGACACACCGTCTGATCCTGAAGAATGTCTCAAGTCTGCAGATATTTTGTTAGTTGATCCCGCGTCTTGGTTTGGATTTGATGACTGTGCTGTCGTCTCTGTGCAGTCAAACAAAGGATTGGTCCTTAGTTCAACGCCAAAGTTTCCGTATCTAAAACCACTAGAACTAAATTTAAACGAATTGACGCAGACTCTAGTACCAATGGTGAAATTATGGATTCTTCTGTCCAAGACAGGTACTCACACCATACGTCAAATCATTGATCGAGTTACAACTTTAGCTGAAACGTTGGTCCATCTTTTACGATCGTCTTCAAATTTGGATACACAATATGAAGGAGTTGCCTGTGTGGTTCGAATATCGTATTCTCCTTCTCGTGACGATCGATCTGTCCCTCAAGACCGTATCCGTGACCTAGTATCGACGGTAAACAATGCCATTTTCTCTTCTTTAGAGGAAACATCGTGTGTGTCAAACATATTAATGGGTGACAGTGAGGATGGTGTCTTCTTTCATTTCTCTCCTGTGCGACTACTTTCTTGGGGCTCTTTGCCAATGCCTGGGACACCAGAGCTTCAAAAATTAACCGTATCACTACAAAATGCAGCTGATCGATACGAAACTTGTCGCATAGGAGCGCCCGCTTTTGTGAGCCGTGTGGCAAAATGTGGGAATCTTCAGTTGGTTGATGAATTTGAAAGCACACATGATCATTGCCTTTCCTTCGGATGTTTCCGAGTTATTCCTCCAGACATGCAAGAAACTTGGCAGAACTCGGAAGAGCAAAAAGAATGTATTTTAAAACTGACTTCTGGTCTTGCAATCGAACTATCCCATGGTTCTCAATCTTCAGTTCAGAACAATCAATGTGAAAGAAATGGTGAAGAACCCAATGAAACCACGAAGGAATTACAATGCACCCACGAAACTGCGGAAATCAATCAGAGTGCACTTATTACTCAAGTTCTAAAAGGCCTTCCCTTCTCCTTTTATCTTCATTCTGAAATGGGTGATGACATACTAGATTTCATATCAATTGAACCAAAGGCTCCTAGCACACCTGTTGATGTGGTACGTCAAGCCTATTTTGCTGCTGAATATGTCATGAACTCTGTGCAATCCGTGATTGGAAAATGGAGTGAAATCGAAAGGCTTGAGTTTGATTTACGAAGTCCGAAAAATATTACGCCTCTGGAACAACCTATTCATGATGACAGCAACACGGATGAGCAGGAACAACTAGAAGAAAAGTCAAGATATTGGAGAACACTTTACGGTCAACAGGAAGAAAAACGAGGTTTTGAAATCAGCAACTCAACCATACCATCTGATGCACTGGGTTCTGCAGAATGTTCTGATGATGAGTTCTTATCTGCAGCGAGTGGCGAAGATGAAAATGTTTCGCAAAAGAAACTTCCAGGTAATCAAGATGCATCGAACCAAGCACTTAAAAGAAGACATGGAATTTGTCAGGGTGCTGACGTAGGCAGTACGGAGCATTTAAAAGGGAATTCTGAACCTCGGGACGGCGAGAACAGGTTTCTAGATGATATTGCTATTGGAGATTATGGTCCTCTTGAACCAGAAAGATCATATTCCTCTTCATCCGAATTAAATAGTACATATCATCGGTCTGAGGAGACGAGCGAGTCGTCTGATTCATTCACAAAGGAAAGTCAATATTCTCGTGAGGTACTGAACATACCCAAAACGGAGGAACCATTAAGTTCTAACGACCATTCTGTTGCTCATTGGTTGTTGTTTTGGAGAAAGAAGGAGTCAGACTTAAAAAAAAGCAACGAGTCACTCCTTTGTAAATCATACAAGGAAAAAGATGTGAATGGAGCTCCCCGCAGTGCTGTACCTAAAAACGATGGTCAACAATCATCAACCATACCAACAGATGTTCCCACGAATCCGCCTAGTGTGACTTCCAATCGTGTTGGAGAGGACGATAGGTCAAGTGAAGCAGAGGGTATATCTGTGTCTAGAGGCAGCTTCCCACGCGACAGTGGACACAGATACGGCCTCTCTCCTAGAAACACCCAAGAAGATTTTGATACTCAGTCCTCCCATTCTGATCGATTATCTCATATTCTAGAGGAATCCGACTCGGAAGACACTTTCAATTCTGGCAAAATTATGGACAGAGAATCAAGCTTGGAGCGTTCTGAATACTATAGCATGGGCCCAAGCTCTCAAGGTTCAGTTGGGAGTCACAAATCGGAGATTGATGCTATGCCTAAAGAAAGATTTAATTTAATATCGACCAAAGAGGGCGGGAAAAAGAATATCATTTCAAACGCCTTAGATATTTTCACATGGTTTAAAATACCGATCACTATTAACCTGTCAAACTCTAATTCATCTACTACTATTGACAATAGTAATGAAAGGAAAGAGACCACATCGAATGAAAACATTTCGAAACCTCGGTCATATATTCTTGACATAGTTGCGGAGCGAGACCCAGACAATAAAATGATAAAAGGTCGAAGGATTAAAAGAAACTCACTAGATTCGGTGGACGTCGGAGGTGCGCTCAGGGATGGTAGAATTTGTAAGAATGAATGCAGCAATCTAAAAACAAACGTAGATGTGAAAAATGGGAACGATTTTAAGAGTATTCAATCAAACGGAATGTTCGAAGGCAAAGGAGAAGAAATCTTTGACGCCAATCAACAAAATTCGTCACACTGGGGAACAAGAGTTTTAAATCAGTGGTTCCATGGGAAAAATAAACTAGGTGCAGTCTTACTGGGAGAAAAAAAAAGTTCAAATGAAAACAAGGACTCACAATCTTCATATTTTCAGTCAGATAATGATTCCCTAGCCGACGAAGGAAGAAATGTCGTTTCTTCTGGTCGGTTTGGAAGTGAAAGTAAAACGAGGAACCCATCCTCTGAGGAGTTGGAGGGGGTAGAACAATCGCGCAGTGACTCTGGAAATGAAAAGTGGGCAGTGGGTGATAAAGTAAAGATACATAAGTCACTCAGCTCGGGCGGTAGTCACTGCGGAACAAGTCTACGTTCAAGGTACTCTGGACCGAGTTTGGGGACTAGGCGTAGTTTACATAGGTCAGGTGAAAGCCATTCCGAATTACGCGGTTGTATTACCCGAAATTTTGATGAAAGTCATGATGCAGAAACGAAGAAAGAAGATGACGTTACATCTGCTGATTCGATGTCAGATTCATTGGTACCAACATCTCTAATCGAAAAGAATACTTCTGATGAAATCAAAAAAATGGGTTCAGTCGACTCTCAGTCAGCTTCTCTCAGTCGGGAAAATCTTTCAGATGCACTGACAGATGAAGAAAGTGACTCTATCGACTCTCAGTCTGCTTCTTTTAGCCAGGAAACCCTCTCAGATGTACCAGCGGGTGAAGAAAGTTCATGTAGTACCGAAACATTAGAGCAAGATTCTCAGGGAACTGAAAGTGTGGAATCTTATGAAAAGATGGACAATGGATCCCTGGATGGTAATGACGAGTTTTTTTCGTCTTCAGAAGGTGAAACGTTCAGGAATGGTATGCTAAAAAGCGCTAGGAAGGATCCCATCCCAAGCCTGTCAACAAGTAACGCGAACAGGAGAACAGCTTTGGAAACGACTAATAGTTCTAGTGGAGTTGGTGAGGAAGCTGGAAGTGCATCAGAGGAACATTTCGACCACAAGACTGGTTCATCAACTAGCTTTTTCAATCATAATCATTCCATAATTGGACGGGGAGGCTTGCACGATGTGAAAATCGACCATAAACCACCTGGAACTCCATCCCTTCGAAATAGGTTGTGTCGTGGGGAAACAACGATCCAAAAACTTGATGGAGTCCAACCGATTGGAAGAGAAGTTATCGTAAGGCGAGTATTAAAAAAGGGGGGAAGACAACCGGCTTCACTTTGGAGAGAAAACGGTACAAAAAATACTGAGAGCGAAGATACCAGCGAGGAGACGGAAGAATATTACAGTGAATCGAGCTCCGGCTCCAGTTCTAGCTCCCGTTCCAGTTCTAGCTCAGGCTCAACCACAGACTCAAGCCATAGCTCGAGTGATGGCTTGACTAGTAGCTTGACCAGCGGCTCAGCTGCCGACTTTGTCATTGGCTCCAGTGATGACTCTAGAGACTCGTCACCGTCAGCTAATGGGTCACGTTCTTCAAGATTTTCCAGAAAAGGTCGTGAAATGAGAAAAAATTAGTAGAGAAGCCCTCGATTCCATGTGCTGAAAACAGGTCAAGAATGTTCGATAGGCATTGTGAATGTGGTTGAAATAAGGTTAATCACGTTATTAAAAGTCACTCCATTGCTCTGGTTCTGATGTTGATCTCAGCAACGTCTTCAAGATTAGTGCTCATCATTACATATCAAGACCAACGTTGCCATTGAGATCAAGATATTTCTCACAAAAAATTTCAAAAAATGAAAACGTTATAAATCCATTTCACCCCCCTTATTAAATCTTCCCCTATCTTGATCACCCCATGAATATAGACTCCACGTCAATTCATGACAATAGAGAAAAATGGCACACTACTTTAGTTTTGCTGCATCACACCCGCAGGACATCTTCACACGTAAAAGTTTCATTCAATACACAATGAGGGCGGTGTCTTTTCATCAAATACGGACCAGATTCCATCAACGTCATCTGAGCCGAATTCGTTGTACAAGTCAAATCCACTCGAAACCACTTACTCAACTTCTTCTGCCAAATGAGAAAAGTACTTACTATTTAGGTTATCTCCTCGGCTCTGACTGCAGACCTTCTGATGTTCTGTTTCTCCACGGTCAACTCGGGGCAGGAAAAACTGCGTTTGCAAGAGGATACATACATGCTGCTACAGGTGATAGTTCAATACAGGTCACATCCCCAACGTATTTGCTGACAAATACTTACTTGTCATCGAAGAAAGTTAATGGCATCTGCCCTTCAATTTACCACATGGATTTGTGGAGATTAGATGATGCCCAAAGCCGGCCGATCGTTGACTTTAAATATATATTCCAAAATGAAGTATCCCTTATTGAATGGCCGGATCGTCTCAAAACGTTGCAGCCCTCCGAACGGCTTGATATTTTCATCGAATACTCAAACACCAACTCTCTTTCTACTCTTACGAAGGACGACCCATGGGGGTTTGGGTCTGGAGAACTTGATGATACAACCCTCACTTGTGGCAGTCGATTTGCTCACTTCATCAGCCACGGACAGGCGTGGAAGAATCGTACCCAAAAACTCTACATGGAATACGCTAGGGAAGACAATAATGGTAATCTCATTTTAAATATTGAGCCAAGCGGAATCATCTAACTCTTCCCGTTCAGATGCTACGGATTTTTAATATTCTCGGATGGTTCTCAGGGTTAGAAAGGTCAATTACAGCCGTAAAGTCATCTGAATAATCTTGTTTCTGCAAGTGCATAGCAGCCAGCACGAACGATGTTCTGCTCTTTTCATCTCGTGCGTTCGTTTCACCAGACCCTCTTATCAGTACTCTCCCAAACTCATGAGCCACGGCTTTCCCTCCGTCTTCCCTATGCCGAACGGACGGAACCTCACAGAGAAAATTGATGATAAACCAAAACACATTCCAGTTTAGAGGGGGAAGTAAGTCTACGACAGATCGAACTAGACCAATATCATCGGCGAATCCCGCTTCGATGGCTCGTTTGTACGCGTACCGCGGAATGACGGAATCATCCAGTTTTTCCAAGATTCGTAGGAGACAAACCGCAATGGCGTCTCCGCTCAAATCTTGTGACAGCTCTTTCCCCCGATCAATGAATGAAAGGGCTCTTTGAACTTGAGCTTCATCAGCCCTTGCAAGAAACAATGAGGGATATTTGTTCATGTAAGGCTGACCATCCTCATGATGGACGTTCATCAACGCGTCAACAGGGAGCCATATTTCCTTCGGAATGTTCGACGGAGAATTACCAGAAATCCTTGCTTCGCCGATATCATCACCCTGAACTTCGCGAGCTTCATTCACCCGTAGACTCAAAACAGAATGTGGCAACAAACTTAATTTCTCAAGGGATAGACCTAATGTTGTTGCCAAATATCTTCCAGTTATTTCGATAGGCTCCTCAATGTTGTCTATATCGGCACATATGAAAATTGTTGTTTCCAGTGAACATCCTTTGGAGCAGACATAGTTAGCTGTACCATCTTGGTTTGTTACAAGTACGCGAGCTGTTATTGATGTGGATTGCCCGGGATGTATTTCAACATTGTTCCACTTCGATGTATCAAAACGAAGCCATTGTGGAAGGGTAGACGGACATCTCACGGAAAACTTGGTTGATGAGCTTCCAACATTTCGAATTGAAATTGAGCGCTCAATTTCCTGTTCGAAAAAGACTTCTCCAAAATCAAAGCGTGACGGGAAAAACTGAAGTGATGGTTCAAGTCGTGCTTGTGGAGCATCCAAGTTTTTGTTAATGTCATCCTCAATGTACCGCTTTCGATTGAAATCCTCTACACCGAACGTCATCCTAAATGAGGCGTAAACGGGACGATGGTCAGAGGACAAAACAGATGGTGCAGAGGAATATTCGTCAAGTGAAATGTCAGGAAGACCATGTGAATCGTCTTCGTCGGCTCTAACACGCCAAAGAATGCGGTCCGTATATGCGGGAACTCTCTTTACGATACCGTTCTCATCACAAGCGTACTCATCTGCGAATCGATCAAACTTGTAAGTTGGAGGGAACTGAATAGAACCTTCTTCGAATCCCACAAAGGCATCGCATGTTTTCATTTCCCTTTTCAATTGATCATGACAAAGTAGACTATCCCAGTCAGATTTTTCGATCAGATCTAAAGCTTCGTCCAATGGGACGTCAATGCGATAATTGAGGTCTCCTAACCAAAAGACCAAGTCATGATCTAGAGCATTAATTGCGTTAGGGTCGTTTAAAATCGTAGAATTGGCACCTGTGCTCAAGTCATAAAAGGCCGTCGCTGCAACAGAAGCCACTGAACCAAGCCAAGATGTTCCAGCTGCAGCTGCAGGAAACCCGGCTGGAAACGAAGAATCACTGAGAAACGGGCTATCGATATCGCTTTTCGAAGGTTTGGAGCTAGGAGGGTGAAGGTCAGAGTTGGAGGTAGAGGAAAGCGTATTGTGTTTCGAAGCGATGCGACCGTTTTCCGACCCAACGGGTAAGAACACAGCTTTGCGAACCACGTCAGTAAAATCCTGGTTTCTTCTTTCGACATTTGCAGTATGTGCGGCTAGGTGACAAGCAACACATGATATTGTGTGATTATAAAGAAGAAATCGGGCCGCAACCCCCCCTTTGTTACCTACAGCATTCAAGAAGCCAGTCGCGGCGTAAGATAGTTGAACATTTGAAACGAAGGGAACGTGGTTCTTGCGAACGAAGACGAAAACCATAATTCCAACAAGTTGGCGTTCCGCAATTCTATCGTAGTCGGCGCCTAGCGTAGTTTGGATTTTCTTGCGCCATGAAAGGCCCTTGGCCGGATCCGTGCGGACGGCATCAACTCCGGATAGAGTTTGAACTTCCTGCAAGCCTAACATATATACATCCACGGGTTGGCGGGGATGGCGAGAGTGCGGGAACAACCAAGGGGTGATATCATTGTTTGGGTCAGGGGAACGGCCGTTCACGTTCCAAGTACCAGCAAACAGGACGAGTTCTTTGTCAAGTGTAAATGCTTCACGACGACTTGACATTTTCGAAGTGTGCACCATTTACGGGTGTTGATAACTGAAGTTATGCTCTCTCACACGGGAGCGTTTAAATGGACGCTAAAATTTTTAAGACGTTGTAATCGTTTAGGCTTCTAGTGAAAAGGATTACCAAATCCGAAAACAATACGTTGCCTTCAATGACAGTGTGTTCAACAATACAGCAATACAGTTACAGTGTACTGTCGTATAACGTTTTGAAACGTGTTTTAATTTAACTAGCTGGCCGTAAAAGTTGTGAGAAACGACGTATACTGTTATTTCTAAAATTAGATGCCAGGATGTGTTTGAAGGTGTTGGGATGGGAACAACGATTTTAGAGCCAACTTGAAGTTGTACACAGGTAGCTGAAGTGGTATACGCTATCTTCATCACATTGTCCCTTGAATAGCATACCCACCAAGAAACCTGTCTGACCATATACAGTAGTTTTCTCCGTGAAATGTTGAAGGTAGAGTCTGAGAATGACGTGATTGTTACTTCAGAAATTATTGTCTGTGGTTCCCTGAATAGGACCTCATATCTTGAGTACTTCAGTTATTTCAGCATACCGTTAGATTCTAAGATTTTCTCGACGCTCAACATTGGCATGAATTGTTGCTCGTAGGATCCAACGTATGATGTCTGTGGAAGAGCTACGAAATCTAGGCAAACGAGATTCCCTGACATGGTTCTAACTGATGCCACCGCTTGTTTTTTAGCCCTTGATGTGCCGTACTTACGTAGTTTACCATTTATCGGGACTGCTTGAATGTCCGGCATGGTAGATGTTCATCGAGTGAAATACTTATCAATGTTAACTCTGCATTACCAATGTACCAGTAAATTATATTTTAAACGTTAGTTTATATTTTAGCTTTTTTGAAAGTTGTTTCATGTACAGCCTCTTTGGCCGAGTGGTTTAAGGCGGCAGACTTAAGGTTCGTACAGAATGAAGGACATCTGCTTCACAATAGTGAGCATGGGTTCGAACCCCATAGGAGGCATTTATATTTTAGTCTGCATCAAGATTTTACAATCGTTCCAAA
>JAULBU010052994.1:0-12569 GCA_032358235.1 Odonthalia washingtoniensis | reverse complement strand
TTCGCCACGTGTCAGTTACCACTGTACTTTAAGCACAATCTCCCGGCCACGTTGTCTAATCCTACCCCCTTTTCACTACTTCTACAGAAAGAAAAGAAGAATTAAATACAGACAATGAAAGTGATAATTTTATTATCAGCAGCGCGGGAAGTGGTGTCAACTACAGTAGGCTATCCGTATTAAACAATGGTAGAGTCGATGGTGGTATTAATTATGACAATGACATCAATAAGAACCGAGTTGAAAATAAGACTTCGCGGACTAGAGGAAGCACAGGAAGTAAAGATGAAAAGTCTGCGAGAGATTAATGTAACGATTGAGTAGACTGGCATTGTTGAAACTGAATGATCAGAGAAAGAAGATCAAAAACATGAAGGAAGAGAAAATTTAAAGAACACAGAAAACAAGATCAGCAAGTAACACGTCTACGACGACATCCTAAATTGCGTAAAGTGACTTCAACGGAAAAACAGTGAAATGACGTGGACACGGATTTGACGACTGTTAAGGTGAAGAAGACGTGCGATAAGAGGAAATGGAAAAAGGGGAAGGACTCTGCGGAGGTTCTTTAGTTAGACTTGGATGAACCACCGTAATATTAATTAGTTATAGGGGTGAAACGTGTCACTTTTTAGTAGCACCGCTGATCATTATGTTGGGAAATACCAGTTTTTGACATTCCGTCTACTTTTCCAGAATGATGTTGATGCCGTCATGTTACCATCAAAACATTCAATCGTTGCGGTTGATAATGTAAACATTCCAAAGACAATCCCGTCTCCTCATGCTATATCTGTACATGGAAGACGGAAACGAAGCAAAGGATGTTATGAACGTAGATCTGTAGCTGCAAATAGCCGCAGTTATACTTGCTATTTATGTCATTTAGAACGTCATACTCGTGATAACTGCCCCATTCGTCAAAAATTTACTGATTGACGTCCTCCTTTTGGCAACATTTAAATTACGCCCTCTTTCTGAATCATCAACTTCTTTGTGGCCCTCAATTCGATTCATATGAAATTTCTGGATGTCGGATTTAAATGCAATTATTTTGCCAGAGTTCTAATTGAAACATAAAAAAGTCGGGATTACATTGAAACAGAAAAATAAAATCGAAAGTCATATCGAAAAACCGAAAAACTGCCCGCGAAGTGCTTCAATTTCCACAGTGACACCCTATCATCGATTCACTTTTCATTTTTCCACCTGTCCAATAGTCAATATTTGCAGGTTGTCGGGAGCGTAAACGCCAAATGGCCATTTTTATTACAATAATGACGCATTACGCTCCGAACAATTCTTACAAATTACAACACTGTTCAATATAATAGAAATTAATAATGGCCGTAAAAGTAACTAATTTACGAATACATTACGTTCCACAACCTCTGAAAAAAATTAATAAACCGTGCGGTAAACAAGAAACGCATTCCCAAATTCATTGCCATGTCCACAAAGTTGAACTTTTTGCGTCACCAATTTGATTGTATTAGCGCACTGCAAAATACTATACAACGATCATGAAAAACTAATAATTCATCTAAATAATATACTAAACAATAGATGACTCAGTCATCCGGCTTCCAATACGTTCCATCAAGTCTTTTTCTTATTTAATCCGTTTATTTTCATCTGTTATTTCACTCTTATCAATTACTACGTTGGTGTTTTCATTTTTCACACCGCGAACAAGTATGTTTGGCTCATCCTTTGAATGGAAGTTCCAAAGATACCAGCAATACCCTTATCTAAATTGGCAACACCTTCATTCTCTGAACATTTATGCATTTTAATCATTGCGTTATGCAGAACGATAATCGCATCGGCAATTATGGATGACTCATCTTTTTACCCATATTGTGAAACTTTATATATTAATTTATGTATTGTCTTCAATGGTTGAAAAAAGATCCCAACTTCCATCTTTACAGTGTCATGCGCCTTACTTAAAATGTTTCTTCCAACACCATTCAGTATACATGTCGATTCAAAACAAATGGGCCACTTTGGAGATAATTACCATTGGCCAAATAGGAAATTATGTGCCGATGATCACATAAAGATTCAATTTTAGATCCACTCATGTGGATTAAGTTCAATTATGATCGGATTACTTCATTGATTAACGGAGAATTCATTATTTGATTATTATTATTTCTTCTCCTGTCGGAACTGGTATCCACTACCAACAGTAATTTTCGCAGTCTGTTCATACCTCAACAGAAAATGGTCGAATCGAAACAGTATCAGCGCATGTTTCATAAACATTGTTCCTTTCCTATTCCCTTCTATCTACAAATTCAAAAAAACGCACACCCAAGAAATCGTCCTTCCTTAAAAGTCTCTTCTATCTCTAACAGTTCATTCCACTACAGTTTCCGATTTACAAAATGATTCCCAAAATTAATTTTAGTTTAAGAGCAAAACTGATACACTTCCTAATTTCGAATAGTGTCAGTTTCATTTTTTGTTCCCAATGGCCGCGAATTCTCCTGACCTCAAAGCTGTTAAGACAGACAGAAATAGTGTGTCTGCTGATACTCTTGTAGCACCCCCTTTCTCAGTACTAGGAACCCATACATCTGTGCTGAAAAGAGCAATTTTTGTTCTCAGAAACCGGAAACATCCTTTCGATATGCTGAGAATTTGCTCGAAAATCCAGTCGGTACTGTTGTCGTCCCCCTAATTATCGTAGCTTTTGTCCAGTTCTTATGTTTACTTCTTCCATTATTTTTACAATTTACTTCAATATCCTTAAACAATCTGGAAACTCCCCGTCTTCTGGTTCACCTGTTTCGCATGCTTCATAACTTATCCTCCGTAATCTGTTGACGAGTGCTCTGGTTATCCTTCCTCTTACTTCTGCTTTTAACTTGACTCCAACACTCCCCAGTTTCTCAATTATTGTAAATGGACAGATCCATGGTTTTATCAACTTATTACCTTCACGTTTCCCAAGCTCTACGTTCCATAATAATACTCGATCACCTACTTGATAGTTTACTTACCTGACTGCTTTGTCTAATTCTCTGGCTGCTTTCGTTCTATATTTCTTCGATTGTTGTCTTAAGTATGTTTTCAATCTACTCAGTCTACCCTTCAGATCCACTGGTAACTCATTCCGCGCTTTGCACGCCTCCATGCCAAACATTGCTTTAAATGGCGTCCTTTCTGTCGCATCATTTATACCCGTGTTATACCTAAAGCAAGTTAGAGATAAGTGCGCTACCCAGTCCTCCCTCCCCCTTGACATGAAGCTTGCTAAGTCTTTTTCCAATGTGCGATTCCATCTTTCTTCTGCTCCATTTTCTTGTGCATTGAACCCGTATACGATAATCTGCTCAGTTCTCAAAATTTCACATATGTGTGTGATTACTTTACCGATGCGTTTTGGGTCTCTGTCGGACATTAATCGCTCCATCGGTACAAACACAGACACCCACTCATCCATTAATGTTCTGGCTACGTTTTTCTTTCTCGTCCGGTAGATCTTTTTCCATGTCGTACCTTGTGAACATTTCACCCATTACCAATACCTTCATGCTGCCTTGCTTGCTTGTCGGGGTTATTAACTGGATTTTTATTGTGACCTGAGAGAATCGCCTTGTTGTATGAGTGGTTGTCAGGTGCACTTGTTTTGATGGCCATACATCTCCGAAACTACACACGCTATACATTTATCCGGGTATATTCTAATATCCCGTTCATATCCACGCCATCAAAATCTTCCGTGTATCATAGGCAAAGTTCTTCGCAATTTGTAACTACCTGTTAGTCGATTCCAGTTTACAAATGATAATACTTCACCGTCTTTTCCCCTTGGTACTCCGACCAGTACATTCCCCTCGTTCCATATTCTCAGTACTCCATTTTCATCTACTATGATTTCATCATTGAGTGCATATGGATTTAAATTCTCATACTCCCCAATCTGCGCCTGCATCATCCCTTCAATAGTGGGTCCATTTCCACTTATCATCACCTCTTTTAAAACACAAACTTCTTCCAGATCGTCTTCTAACGGTCGATAACAACACTTTCACAACGTCTTGGTGATTTCATCCTTACTGAGCGCATCCGGTGCAACCAAATTAGGGCCGCTTGCATGATAAATGTTGAAGTCGAAATCATGTACATCAAGTACCCATCTGGCTAACCTGTGCCGAGGTTCTTTTAAATTCATCAGCCTTTTGCGACAATTTTTCTGTGATAACGTCGCATTTCTCACCATGCAAGTACCGTCATCATTTGTGGAGTGCATGTACCACTGCCATGCATCCCTTCTCGTGGACGGAATATCGTGCCTCTGACATTTTCATATGTCTGCTCATGAAGTCGATTGGCCTCCACATTTTATCCTTCTTCTCTTGTTGAAGTAAGAAGCCCCCAATCCCGTAACTTGATGTGTCCTTCATCACCTTCTTTTCCATCCTGATCTTGGTACCCTTAGTATTTCGGGATCGCCGTGGATCGCCGAGATCACTTTTCAATGGAGACCAATCCAGCATTTGTTCCTCTACCCACCTTGATCTCAAGTCTTCCATTATTTTTTTCTGACCATGACGCCGTTTTTCCTGAACCCTGAGCCTTTCAGTACATTATATAATGGGGCGGCTAGATAAGAAAAATGGTAGACGAATTGTGAAAAATAATTTACCAGTCCGATAAATCGCATGAGCTCGTCCCCTCCTGCCAATTCTATCAAATGTTTAATCGCTCTAACATGTGCATCCGACGGTGTTACTCCCTCTCTTCCCACCTTGTGTCCCAGTATTTCAGCTTCCGACCACAAAATGACAATTAGACAGCTTTAACCGTACGCCGGCTTCCAATAGTATTTTCAATACTTCACTTAGTGATCGGAAATGATCTTTTGCTGATTCATTCCCTACTTTAGTATGGTCGGCGTATTATAGTATATTTCGCATCTTTCTGTCCCCGCGGAGGATATTTAATATCATCCAGAAAGTTCCGGGACTATACTTCAAACTTTGCAGGACACAAGTGTATTGTACCAGTGCGATGAAGGTTCTTACCGCTTTCAGTGGACGGGATTCTTCATCCAGTTTCACCTGAAAGAACCCGTCTTTTAGATCAAATTCACTAAATACTTTTTGAATGCCAACCATTCCATCGTCTGCCAGATGTATTCCATAGGGTGTGAGTCCGTCACCGTAACATTGTTGAGTGCGCAGTAGTGCGTGATGACCCTCATCTGATTATTCTTTTCAGGAACTAATACGTTGTTTGCTGCCCATGGTGATACTCCTTTTCCCACCACCCCTTATTCCATTAACCTGCTCATTCTTGTTTGTTAAAACTCCTCCTCTTTAGGAGATCGTCTTCATGGAGTGCAGCATATTGGTTCGGTCTAATCCTTGAGCTGAATAAAGTTTCTCATCCCATTAATTTTTGAAAATCCTTTAAAGATTTGCCTATTTTCCCACAACAACTCCCTCAATTCGACACGTAGTTCCTGTTTTTCAGAAAGTTCGGCCAGGTCAAATTCTTTTATGTGAGCGTCTACCTCATTATCCTCTATTATTTTCCATACGCTATCCTCTTCTCTTTTCATTTTCTGTTTAATTAGTCTACGACCGTAATGTTTTCGTCCTTTCATTAATGAAGCAAAATTTTCCTCCAGTTCCATTTTTTATTCATACTGTCACCAAAACCTGATTCCGATTGAAATAGTTTCCGGCAGTTTTTTCATTATCCGCGCAACTTCCATAAATTTTCATCCTCATCATGATAATAACGGCTCGCCTTTTCCCACCACGTCAAGAGTCCTTCCATCTGCCGCTTTCTCTCCAGCTTCATCATCCATAGGGGAGCCTCTCGTAGATTTCCATGCCTCATCTATCCATATTGATCTAGCAGCCGTGCCCATTATTCCCCATTTGTCTTTTCCGTTTACGATTAACAGTACCATTGCATTTGGATCATCATAATCCGCTCCATCATGAAATTCCATATTCCATTCATCCGCACCCTCTTCTTTATCCATCTCTTCTTCACATGCACAAACCTTCTCATATACATGTGCCTTGGCCTTTTTTAAAGTTAGAGTTTCGGCCGTCCCCCCAACCCGTTTCTCTCTCGGTTTACTTTACAATATCGGGATATGTGTCCACGTTTCTCACACGCGTGACATAGGCAGCTTGTATACCTCTCCACCATTCCTTCATTGCTATTCTCCTCAATTCCTCTCACAACTTCACGAAGTATTTCTGCAGAGAATAATCATCCTATTCGCGTTACTACCTCAGCATAGGAGCCTGTAATAATGTGGGCTTGGTCCCAAAGTCTAGTCTGGATGCCCGCCTTTAGACGGTTCAGTAATATACCTTCGTCGATTTGTGTAGGTAGTGCCAATTAGGCGGGCCTGAGGAGTTGCGAAAATGTTATAAATGACTCCTTGCGCTCATTCCGTTTCATTTCAAATATCCGTTCTTGCAACGTAGATTAGTTTACCTTGTTACACAATCTCTCTGCTAAACTCGGCAATAGTTAGGTCATTTTAACGTCCATTGATACATTCGAAACTTCTCTTAAATTTTCCTGGCGTCCTCTTTAAACGCCAGTTGTAGTAAACTTCCGCTTGTTGTTTTATTTATTGGGAAATCCCTAATCATTCTTTCTCATGTCCTTTCTGCCTAAAATAACGTAGTGCCCCCGACCCTTCTGCATCGAACCCCTTCCAATCCTGTTTGATAAATTTTTAATGTCAAGTGTGATGGTGAAAGATCCAATTCTTTGTTTTTCGGCCTGCCTGGGTGGTTCTCTCTTATTTTGGGTCATTCCAACTTTTTGGACTGCGCGCGTTAGTTCTATCACTGTTTTCGCCAGAATGTTTTTCGTATCGCTATATTCATCGTCCGAAGATTCATGCCTCCAAAATTCTGTCATGTTATTCACGTTGATTTCTTCATTTGTTGATGTGACCATCCCTTTTTCTCTGTTTGGGTGATGTCAGCTGCATGGTCCTCCTCTACCTATTTAATTTCTTGCTCTAAGTTGTGAGATTCTTGCTCCACTGTAGCGATTCCTTCCAGCTCCATGGAATTTTCTCGCGTTCCTCATCTTATCATTTTCTTTCCTTTTTCCACTTCTTTCTTCTCTCTCTAACACAAAAACGGCCTTTGCGTATCACAACTCACAAAGCCTTATCTCCTGCTGCGCTGACTATAAAATATTTTATGTCACCGGGTACCTGTAATCGCTTTTAGCAGCTATTTCGTCGTCACTAAGAAAACTTCACTAACTTAAATACATGTTTAAAATAAAACAATATTCCAACTTACTCCTTATTTGGGCTATTCTACTCCTAATAGCCCAATTACCACCTCGCTGACCACTAACTGTGAACCTCGGTTGTTTGGAAGTGATCGCTCGACTGCGCCTTTGTCCGATACGGCCTGATCGTCCCCATCCAGACTTCCCGTGTCTGATACGATCGTTGTTAATATACCTGTCCTGACTGTAGTTATATCATTTCAGTGACGTTTTTATAGCGGTATAAAAATAGAAAACGGTACTTTCGCTCTGACCAGTGCTGATGATCGAGAACAGATTCATAAAGTACGAATCTTTATTTAAGATGCAAAGCTCCGCTGTTGAATTCCCCCTCTTTGTCTGCCTTCAAAGTTTGTTCTCTATTTCTGACATTTATTCCTCCTAAATAGAGAGGAAGTAGCTTAATTAGATCTTTTTTCGGGCTCCTTCTGAAGTCTGATTTCAGAGATTTCATCATGTCTTCTAATTGAATTTATCATCGTTTTCTTGTCCGTTTGTTGATCCACCACCCCCGACCTTTTCCTCTCTCTCTGTCTGTCTCTGGTGCCGTGCCTATTGTCGGACGCTCCCCATCTACCTCCTGTAGTTCTCATAATCTAGCTACCATCACTCGCCGTCGATTTCTTACACTTGTGCTGATATATTAAATATATATTCTATATTTAGCTGCCAACTGTAATTTTCGTATAATCTCGCAAGAGTACCGTAGAAAAATCGAGCATTTTTCCTGTGAGCATTTCTCTTCAAAGAAATCTCCACGTATATAGTAATGTACACCGAATTACACTATCACTACACGTTTTAGGTTCTATTGATAACCACTTGAACATTTTTAAAGCGTCCCGTGAAGAAGGAATAATCAGTTTTGATTATCTTCCTTATTCACTGATCTTGTTACACCACAGGTTACGAGCCTACTAGACACCACTGTTCGAACAACAATACGATCAACATAACACCTACTGCATTTTTCTGCACCATAACTAAACACTATTCACTTTTCTTCTTCTTCATTCATATTATAATAAATAATAAACAAGAATATATTACCATACATCATCTCACCATCACCGAACTTGATGCCGACAATATGGAACCATGGCTTCTCGTAATTAAATGCGATTCATACAGTCTCCAAATCAAATCTCGTGTTCAATATATCCACTATGTATTTGATCCCATATATTACCGATCCGTTTCTGCCCTCACAAGCGTCTTTATTTCATCTTTACCGAAAATCATTACCTCCGCCGTCATCATACCGGGCACTCCTAAAAATCCTTGCTTAATCCTTCGACCAGTTCGACAAAAATTGGAAATTTTAACAGTTGCAAATCATGGTTCACTCGAAGTCAAGACCGGTGAAAAAATCATCACCAACCTCGAAACTACTGAATAATACATCTCTTCGCACATGAAAATCAGATTCTTCATGTTGGTTTCACTCTTTCCAAACAAATGAAACAGAACAAACCAAAATTAAATTCATCATAAAGAGCATGCTGAATGACACAACCTACAATGCGATTATCCCTCTCCGGCTTATCAACATGCCACAATCCATCCAATCATTAGAGACAATGATTGAATTCATTGGCAACAACAACATTCATTTCTCCACTTTGCCCACATTCCACATTCCATGGCCCTCCACCACTAAATCGGGCAAGCACAACAACCTCCTTTTACAAAAGTTTACAAAACACTAATTTTTCAACATCCACGCCATTAAACACGGCCTATATTTCAATCACAAGGAATCGGAATGTCGTGACACGGCAAACCCTTCAGGGACCAACTTCTCTTATGCTCAACGTCCCAATCCACGAAAACTACAACGTTCTCGCCGTCCAAACATTCCTTCTCGTGCATTCAATGCATCTAATAATCATTTCCGCGCCATTCATCATTCCGCTTCATCATCATCTCACCAACACATCCCCTCTCCTTCCAACCACACAGACGAGGTAAATTACTCTCTCATTTACCCACGTCTGTGTTCCCGAAACTGAATGTCTACATTCAAGGGGCGTAGTTTTGGGTTGGATGTCACATCTACTGGGCCATGCGAAATTTGGGGTCTGTGTAGGTTATATACAGAAAAATACAGTGTTTGCACGGTTGCGGATGGTAACTGAAGGAAAAATCTACAAAATTTGAAGATAAAGTTTATGGGGCATTAACTGTGGCATACAGATACTTTATGTTTTAATGTATGAGGCATAAACATTTACTTACAGACGGCTCAGAATAAATGGAAGAAGTAGTCTCGGCCAGCATACATTGTTTGAAAAATTACACGAATGTATCATTGAAAATTTCTTTCATATACAGGAGATTTTTGTCTATGTAATCTAGGCTTGTAACTACACATTGTGTATGAGAGGTTGAATAAATACTTCATATAATACTGCGAAAAATGTAGTTTGTAACGTAAGTCACATTGACGTTTACATTCATGTGCTGAATGTTTGAGTGTATGTAAACTACATTAATTCATTCACATACCGTATGCAATCGTCAATGGTTCATACATTTTAAATTCATTTCATGGATGTGAAAGTGAATGGTTATTGCGATTTATAATGTATATATCTGTTATATGTAGGAATGATATGATGGCATATGAGAATGATATATAGAATAATAGAAATTATTGAAATACATTGCAATACATGTATACCAAATATGGTATAAAAGGTATTAATATTTTTATTATTTTTGATATCATGCGATATCAAATCGACCAATTTGATAAAAATATGAGAAAAACAAAATAACAATGAAATGTAATAATAAAAAACTTGATAGAGATGGAGCTCTGAAAAATTGTATGGAACAAGGAAAAGTGAAAGAAAGTAGAAACTATGCAGTAAAAGAAGAATGAGACCCATCATAAGCAACGACCAAGACAAGCATCCAATAAGTATATATTAATATATCATGTATATGCAATCTATATGAATCGATTTTTTTGTTTCATATCCATTCTTTCACTGTGAACATGTAAACCATATTGAACTTCATACATATAAAAATGGCATTAATGAATATAAAAAATATGACAAGAGTTAGTAACTTGAATCTGAAAAGGTCATGGCATGGTAATTAGAGGATGAAACCATAAATGGAAGAGGAATGCAAACATACCTATTTACCTGAAGCAGGGGAGTTGTAGAAGAGAAGTAACCTGTAAACTAAAATCAAAAGAGGAATTGAACGTAAAGGAAGGTTAACAAATATGAATGGAGTTGTACTAAAATGTTTGAATTAATTAATAGTTAATGAATACTTACCTGTGCAAAAAAGTTGACGCATACAATAATTTCATCACAATAGGAACTGACATGTACGAGTTGCTGTTGAATGATCAGAATTAGTGAACTGTCATGGTGTTGGGATCATCGTTGCAAGCTAATCGCTTATACTTGTGACTGGTTGATGGAAATGTGAGCGGATGGGGAAAAAGAAGGTAATGGAATTGTATGAAAACTGCACATAAATGGCTGATTAGTTGGAATTTTAATAAGTGAAAAAGGCACACAGCGGTCATTTCTCGCACTGAAACGGCAGATCTGGAAAATGTTGAGAAATCGAAAAAATATTATTGCCATTAAAACTTCCAATGTTATTTTTTAATAAGCAATCAAGTAAACATACGACAAAAAATAAAACAAAAATACACAATCCGAAAATATTGCAATTAAAAAAATTAAGGCATCCAAAAAATTAAATGTGGACGTTAGAGTTCTGTTACGTGTATGATATCAATTAAATGTCGTGGTGTCCTCGAAATCTCTCAGAAGACCCCACAAGTATGTGGCCTTTAAAACTAGGAATGGGGATGCAGATGCATGACATGCAAAACATATATACATCATGATGTATGATATTGGCTCTGAAATATATAAGCAATGTACTAAATATATTTCAGTAGATTATGTAATTAATGTGTCGTGTGATAATTTTTAATAGAGCAAAAAATATGCACCTATTTACCAAACTCTTTCCGCCATAGAACACAGCTGTAGCTTTAAACCGGATAATTCAAAAGGAAATTCAACCGAAACATCTCGTATTATCATGAACGGTTCCGATGGACAACAGTATGGAAGCGGAAAGCCAGCTGGTATTAGTGGAACTATAGCTAAATCTGTATCTTCATTAACGGGAATGGGACATGAAATGAACAAGAGAAAATCTAATATGCTAAACAAGTCGTTGTCTGTATCTTTAAGTATAATAGAATCTTTAGTTGAAAGGAAGGAGGTGTAAGAAGTCATTAACATCATCTACGACACTAACTTTGGTGAGAGATTATTCTCAGAGCAAGTACCATTAGTTGAATACTGTAAAGAGATTAGGGCTGAAATTGTGAGGAATTGTCGGGAAAGGAAGTGAATGGTTAAACGAAATTTATGAAAGTGGTGGAGTCGAAATTGAACAAATGTTCAACTCATTTTTATCTTCTTCCTGTCTTGTTTCTATTTGTTAGCATATCCTTATATTAAAGCAGTAATATGTTTTATAAAGTCAATCACTTTCAAGTACCTTTTGAAATGATCACTAGTACAGTCAAATTGTTAGTTATTGTTTCCGATATTAAAATTTGTACTGCGTGTTTTGTTGAGAGCGTTTAGTTTCGATATTCGTAGCCTACCTCCAAAATTTTATACTATGATTTGTAATGAAGAAGGGACACAGTTATAACTGTCGTAATAACGTGAGCCACAAGTAGTCTAGTTCTATATAACTAGACTACTTGTGGCTCACGTCATTACCATGATGTTATAGATGATGCAAACACATGGGTGTAAAGTTGTTTCTACCATGGTAGTAACCACATTCTGATTATGGATTTGATCAATGATCATTTCCATAAACGCGAGACGGTAAGCTAAGTGGGTGGTAACATGGGGAGTAGTTGAATTTATTAGCAGCTACTTATAATGTCTTATTTTAAAAAGTGTTTACGTGCTATTCGTATCATATACAGCCTGTGTTAGAAAGGCTGTATTTGGAATGAAATTAAATGAGGTACAATACTTTTTGCGGAAAATCAATTAATTGATTTTTCGCAAAAAATCAAAATCCACATGGTGTGGATATAGCACACAGTGCCCACCAGACACATAGTGTAGTACAGTTTTTCTGCTACAGTTTTACACATCTAATATCATAGCCGTTACATGTAGTTTCAACCTATGCCTGAACTTGTTCCATTATCGAAAGTTGAAGATAATATTGTACCAGGAATAAAAGTTAATCTT
>JAULBU010052983.1:0-12569 GCA_032358235.1 Odonthalia washingtoniensis | reverse complement strand
CAACAGTACCGTCTTGAAGGATGTAATCGGCTTCGATCGGAGCAAAGAGAAGATTTTTCTTTGCTTAATAATGACAGCATTTTGACCGCTTGGAGATATCATATGACAGACAGTATGCTATCGATGATCTCGAGTTTATGATGAAATGATTATGCCCTTAATTGAATTATAAAGGATATACCTACAGATTACATTGAAGTTTCACCAAGTTTAAATGTTGGTCATGTTGCTTTTAGTAGATCTTCTAAATTATGTATGGATATTGAGGCACAATAAGATATTTAAATCTTGCTAAAGCCTAATGTTGACGTTCATTCATTTGGTGAGATGGAAAGCATGTTAAGTTCCAATAAAACTGTATATGTAGATCAGGTATCAGGTAAACTACAAAATAATTATAAACATTTAACATCTATTTTATCATTAGATAATTCATATCCTCATTAATAAATTGAATCATTTGTTAAACGAGCCGATATTCATGGTGAATATGAAATATTTACAGAATTAACAATTAATGGTGTTGCGTTATAGTTAGAATATCATAACGGTGGTTTACATAAAGGTATTTTAAGAGGTAGTGGTAGCGGAGCTGATGATGTTACTGATGATATTAAACAATTTGTAATTGGTAGAGGTATTCTTCAACATATCGCAAATAGCAATACATATGAGATTATTTTACATAATTTCGAACACATAAACAACAAATTAGCCAATTTATCAATAGATGACGATGTTCGAGTTGAGAGAGGCAGTGATGTAATACCAACACTTGTATCATTCGTAAAAAAGATTGGTGGCAAACCAATTAATATACCTGAAGTATATACTGTATGTGGTAGTAAAGTAGAACAAGTTCTACAACAACTAAAAGGTGGTATATCTCTATATGTGTGTATGCTTAAGAAACTTGTAATGCACAAATTCATGGTAGAATCATACACTTTGTAAGTAAATATGCAATGGATATTAATGGAGTTGGTAAAAAACAATACATAAATTAATCAATGAAATCTTAGTTGTTATGCTAGCAGATTCATTTCGTTTAACTACAGATGATACAAAATCATTACATGGCTAGGCAGATGAAAGTTCTAAAAATATTATAAATTTTGTTGACGATGCTAGATACAATAGATCATTACAACGTTTAATTATTGGTTCAGGTCTACCAGGTATCGGACGTACCGCATCAATGGAATTTGCGAAGAAATTACAATCTCTAAATAATCTTGTCAACTTTGTCGATTCCACTAATTCGCATTCGGATTTATTATTAAATATTCCTGGTATTGCTGAAAGAACTGCAAATTATTTATCCAAGTTTTTACAGAACCATCAAAATATAATGATTTTTAACTTAGGCAAACTGTGTTGTGTTCTCGATGAGGAAGCCAAAATGATTTCTTGAAAATTTTTAATGATTCAACAGACCTTCAAACCATTCACAAATTACTAAATTAAAAAAAGTTATTCAATTTTCAAGATTCTTGTAAGTACCTGTGTCATTCTTTCACTCTCCTTTCCTTCTGAAACTTGTTCATTCAAATCATTTATCAATCGAATACGTTTTTTTTCTTTATCTTCTTTATCTTGATCAAACTGATCCCAAATTTTCTCGCCAAAGTATCCTATCACAATTTTCCTATCTTCTACATCTTCTTTTCCTTCTCCAAATTTAATAATCATTTCAGCTCGTAGGCAAATTTTTATTACGTCAAATGACACACCATTCAATTCAGTTTTCAATTTAACTTCTTTAAATTTTCCATTTGACAATTTTGAGTCATTACAACACATCCATTCTAATGAAGTCACCAATGTATTTTCCTCTTCATTGCCAATACATCTTCGGGAAAATACTTCAGCAGAACGGCACATGTAACCAATGGTTTCGCCACCATCCATTAATGACAATTCATAATTATCATCAAATTCAAACATACTTGCAAATCCTACTTCAGTTCCTCTTACTTCTTTAACAATTTCATTTCATTTTTCCTCTTCTTTGATTGCCTCTTTACATCAACGTCTTCTTCTTCATTTCCTGTTGCTGATTGTCCATGTCAAATTGAGTCAAATTACTGTGCGCTTGTTCAGCTTTCTGTGTGAATGTTTCAACTTTCTTTTTCCTTTTTTAGTTTTAACTTCAAATTATTCAACTACGCAATTATTAGATTGCATGATCGCAGCAACAGATCCGAATGATCAAGTTAGTTTTCTATTCCCACTTACTTCAGCCTCTTTAATTTCAATAATCATATAAATATCACTCGATTCACTATTACAGTACGCAATACTTCCACTGACATGTACTGATATCCCACTTCCATCCAACGTCTCCATTTCTAAACCACACATTGCCCTTATAGTGTATTCAGCATCTGTTGTTGTTATGACGACATGCTACATTATTACATACTAATGCTATCGCGTCTAGCAATCCACTCATTTTTACTTCACTAAATTTCAAAATCATACCTTCACTCAAGTTTAGGTTTGGAGATGTAATTGATGCGGAAATTTTATTGTTATTATTATCAATTGTAGGTGTTTTTGTGTTACTGGTTTTTGATATCATTCGATTCTCAACTATTTGTTGTTCTAGCGGTTGATGTTGTTGCGTATTACTGGTTGAGTTTAGATAGTTGATGTTGTACTATTATTGATCATCATTCATAATTTCATCTCTTCATATTTTACTATGACGTGAACAAGGATAGCGCATTTATGGAATCAAAAAATCTGACAGAAACTAGTAGGACTTCACACAACTACATTTTAGACAACTTGAAATTTTTCAAACTTCATAATTCTAAACACAAAAATGAAATAAGTAATGGCTCGATCTCATTACGTAAGTTTCTAAACAGTTTGAAGACTTATTCCATTCAAATGGAATGCATAAATGGCTGCTCATTGGCTGATTTAAAAGTAAAGACAGGATGAAATAAATTTCAATTTCAAATGTATTTCATTGCATTTCACGCAATAATTTGTCACCCATTCTAGAGGTGGCTTCAGTGGCTGACGAATGGTTGCATGAAATGAACTAAATAAATAAATAAACATTTAATTGTTGAATGATAACCATTCATCAGCCACCCCAGAAGCCACTGGAATGACTGATGAATGGTTGAAATGGTTGCATTACAAAAAGAATCCCAGCGTGATTGACGAATGGTTGGTTCTGTATTCTGATTATTTTTAAATTCGCCTTTTATGGTCCATACTAATTAGTGGTTTTTATAGAACTTGCAGTCACGCCATTCATGATCCATTCGTGCCCAATTACAGTAGAAAAAATCATTTTTTTTTGAAATAAATTCTCATGTGCCATTCAGCCCGAAACACCGCACTCAGCTGCCACTTTGTCAGATTTTTTTCTACTAGGAGTGGATTTGGCTGCACTTAAACCGGACTCCAGATATGTCTCGAACAGCACATTTGGTTCATCAGTTTTATTTCCAAAGATCAGCACGCAGCAAGACGAAATTCTTCTTAGCGAAGGAAGCCTAAATACTCAGAGACTGAAGCATTGTCTCCACCATTAATCCACAATAACGATTTACTATTTTCAATATCGCTATTGCCCTTCAATTTTCTACTGTCCTTCATTTCCCGTCCTAACTGACTACACAATGTCTCAAAAAATTCTGAGAGTGCCTGTTTGCGAGTTTTCGCATCAAAAGAGGCCTTTTATCTCAATCGGTACTGTTGCAGTTTCCAAGCAATTTTGTGGTCTCTTCGCGCTTCTTCCAAGAATGAACTTATTGGACTTCCTAAACAACGAGAAGATCGAGACAAAGATCTACTACCCTCTTGGGAGAGAATTGGAGCAGAAGATGTCACAGCAACTTGCGCAACACGACCAGGTCATTCAAGGCACCTCATTAATACAGCAGGACGACCCTCAGCAATAATATTACTGGTAACATCATTTCGGGAGGGTACAATACTGAACGAATCCAAGTCGTCAGTCGTCAATTCCGAAATCCCCTCCAAGGATGAGATCGACATCACGAGATAAGCGACCTTCAGAGATATTTGAAGCCCTGAACATTCCAGAAAAGTTTGGTGACTGTTGATTTTGTCCTCTTCGTGACATGGATCCTAGTGACCAACCGGCTGATTCAAAGTTCAGGTTATCAAAATTTTTCAAGTTCGGTGTGGTTTTTCCAAAACGTGATATACTCGTAGTTGCGCAGCAGACTCAAAAATGTTCTGTGCCAAAACTCCAGAACTATCGTCAAAAAGAGCATGTAAGATATGACTTCTTGCAAAACGTAAACACTGTGGGATGTCAGAACTTCGATCTGCGTTAATGAAATGCAAAATTTGGTCAGTTTGCGTTCATAGAGATATGCTATTTGCAAACAATTCACAACCCTGTTGCTATCATGATGAACAAATGTTTCCCTTAGTGCTGGTCGTTTTGAAGGAATCGCTTCCTAGGTGAGGCACATGTGTGAAATCAGTCGCTTTAGAGAGTAACGTTCCATAAAGGTAACCATGCTGACCGATGTATCTGCTCCGAATTCGCGTTGGATAAGTTGTCCAGATTTTGAAAGAATGAGACTAGCCAGTCAGTGAAACAAACGTTTCCCAATCAAATAAAAACAGTGATTAATGGATACCAGTATGAATTCGAAGAGGTCAAAGAACTCCTTTGATTTTTCTCCAACAATCGCACCAAGCGAAAGAGATGGCCCCGACAAAAGATCAAGAATTTGTAACTGCATCACTTCCTCTTGACAAAATATTAACTCAAAAAACGTGCAGGATTTTTTCCTCACAGATGTGCAAGGAGTCAACAATATAAGCACAAGAATCCAGTTACTTCTTTTTTAAGGGAAAGGATGTCTGAAACTGAGTAGGTACCTTCCTAATTTGGCATTCTATTTCTTGCTTGAATCAATTTTTTCCATCTCTGAAAGATTGTTTGCATAGAGGGACCAACCATTGGTGATTCTTCAGAGAACGCAGTAGAGTTTGCTTTTATTCCGGCTCATGTGACCTGTCAACCACTTCAGCAAGACAAGATGAGTGCGTCTGCTTTCCTTCCAGCTACTCCCCAACGTTCGCACTTACTCGTTTATCATCGAGATATTTTTCCATAATACTATCAATATAGCTCATATTAACAATGCTTTCAAGTATTTAATGAGACATGTCAATTTCTTCGTCAAAACCGGGGGCCTAAAAGGCAGAGACAATACTTGACGGTACTCTGGAACTGGTCACGGCATCCGATTCCCGGATTTGCTGAGAACGTCTTTCTTCATTTCAGGAGATATCACTCAAATTAATCGGGGGACTAACAATCATAACAGATGCACTACCGACATCATTAACACCGTACCCAAACATACCAGCAAATTTTGAGTGCATCATGCGCAGTCGGCCTAAACATTATCATCCATACCCTATTTCATGATTTGAGTGACCAGGTCAGTACTTTCCATATCCTGGTTGTCGGTATCAATTGTATCTGCATCGTCTCTCAATACTACTACAGACTCTGAACAGTCCATTGAAACGTCTACAGGAGAGTGATTTTTAATCACAATTAATTCAGAATTGCTGCCGGAAAGTCGAAACATCACACGTAAATATGGTGAAATAATACCTTCTGAAACTGATGAAAAAGTGAGGGCATCAGTGGATGCCCCGAATAAGATGCGAATTACCAGTTTCAGTCGCTCTTTCCCAAAATTATTATCGAGAACAGCAGTCGATTCAAGAACGGCCATCTCAAAACGGGCCATAGAATGTGCATCAACAGTCTCGAAACAATCAGTGTAAACCTCAATCTTTTGTCAATGTTTCGGCGAGAAATAAAATAGATTAGGAGACGGAGAAAAACGGGGTGCGGTGGACAAATCTGTAAATAAATATGGATTATTTCGACGTACATGAACCTAGGAAAAATTATTGTTATTCTCAGAAGCTGCAACAATAAGTTCACGTGATAAAGATCCGTTACGTAACTGGTCAACATTATCTTGTGACGATATGATGATAGTTATTGTAATGGTGAGTGGGACGTAAGCGGACCAAAGTGAGGACATTGAATGGAACATGCTGAAGGTGTTGGGGATGGGGGAAAGCCAAGAATTGAGATGGTTGTCGGTGTGTTGAAAATGATGTGAAATTTTGAAAAAGCTAACAGATTCTCTTCATGCCACGACAAGCAGGCGATCATCGGCGGCGAAATCCATACTTGCCCAGTTAGAATTACTGTATATAGAGTGGAGTACGCTTACTGTGACCACAATCAGTACAGTCACTGTGAGTAAACCTGACTATTAGATACTTTTTACAGGACATGGTCCAATTACTAAATTATTATAGTGTTGCATTGTTTTGACGCATAACTGTAATTATGACCCAGAACAAGGTATTATTAAAATATCATTTGAGGTTTTTCTAAATATTACTATTCACCGTGCGTTCCCGCTTTCTCACTCATCATCTTTCTCTTCAATCTACCAATACAATGCAGTCAACGTCAACATTAACATGTACGTAGACGTCATCCATATTTATTTACAGATTCGTCCACCACACTCTGTTTTCTCCGTCTTCTAACATTTTCTATTTCTCCCCGCAAGATTGACAATCCTTACTGGTCCTTATGACAAGAACAAGTCCTATATTCAATATATTAATAAGTTATTCAACGCTTTATTTCCGTAACAGTAGAAGTAGTAATAAAATACGCACGACATAATTATCTTTCAACAGCTTCTAGTAGCGCTGAAGCCGTATTTTATGTAAACGTAATGAAAATGGTCTATTTCTCTCTTGATATTACCGCGAACTTTCTGTTTTCCACGTTAAGCCAGAGAACATAATATCCTAGATATATTTTTTTCGTCACATTGTTGAACAAAGACAAGCACGAGAATTGTTAGACACTGCCACAATTTGACAAAGTCTTCTCACCGATAGTCAATCAACTATTTTAATTTGAACTAAATGAAAAAAAGAAACTATAACAATTGACACTCTGAGCCAAACATCATGCTCCATTGTAAGAAAAAGTAACAAGAAAAAAGAGAATCCACGATGACAATCGCAGAGAAGCGCGGCAAATGCTTCACCTTCATGATTATCTTTGCGAACCATTTCTTCATCCTCATCATTCACAAAATATTCAACCAATCATCTATTGTACATCCTCGTTTCTATCTTCCTGTTCGTTCAACCATATCTGTACCTTGGAACGCTCCCATTTCTATCCCCATTTCCTTTATTTATCAACAAACGTTTTCCCTTGCCCTCGCTCTCTCTTTGGTAAAGAGATCCATCGCTCAAGACGAAACCCGTTACAGCCAAAGTAGTTACCTTTTCAACATTTATATCATTGGTCGCTGTGATATCTTCAGTTCCACTCCCATCCAGCACGTCCTCCACTGGTCTTGAACTACCTGTCAGACTGCACCAACTGAAACGATAACCAAGCTATATTCGGTCGACGAAGTCATTTGAGGTTAAAACTCGTCATGTTTGCACAAGGAGCGTGAAAATCGTTATTCATAGTCGAATCATCCGCATCTTCACTCAATCGTCCGGAAGAATCGGCATCATTGTAAATCAAAATCGTAACAAAAACCAGGGAAAAATCAAACCATTGATTACTACCACGACAACGGTGAAAATTATGCACCAACCACCGTCACCAAAGTTGCTGTGCAGTATATTGAACCACAGCCCCAACCCGAACTGAATTCTGAGAGTATCATTCCAATTACAAATGCCGTAAATGAACTACAGTCCAATCTGGAAGTTGTCTGAGACCAGTCACTTACTCTTAACAGAATATTTCGAGGTTATATATCAATATGCCACCAGCATCACAATCCATCACACCAAGTGTAATGTGCCAAATTTGGCTGAGTATCATAAATAATACTAGGTTTAAGGACTGTCATAAATACACCACATTGAATAATACTGTAATGTAATATCTCTACATGCTAGCAGCATTCAGATCACGTCGGAGCGCCACAGTTCGGCTCAAATCGAAGCTACATTTAATGAAAGCTCAATAACCTACGCGTATTACCATACTGACAATTTTTTTTCTTGCCCAAAACTAATCGAATCGAATATAAACGAAATGGATTCATTATCATCTTCATTCTTAACGCATGGGTCTAAATCGAAGACGAACAGACGACGACGAGCATTTTCATCTTTGAAAACTTCACAACCTACATCAATCAGTACACCATTTACTAACAAACCTTCATCTCCATCCACATCTGCATCATCTATATCTGTATCATCATCGACGATAAATACAAAGCAACAACACATCAACAGTAAGAAAAGGACGGAATGACAACAACATATACATCGGTAAGAACAAATTTATACAAACTATCAACGAAACCAACCATATATAAATATACAATATCGATTCATGCATCGAGGTCATCATCATCGAAGACAGTGACGAATATAAATGAAGAAGAACAAAGACGGCAACAAAATGAGAGTTACAAAAAAAGGTGTTTAAATTATTGAAAATTAAATAGGTTATGTTATTACCAACAAACCTTTTCGTGTACATTGAATCACAAAATGCTGCATTTTCATTGATTAATGAACCAACGGCAGAAGATATGCATCCCATGAATGTAAGGTATGGCAATTTTATTGTGGATGTACGTGTTGGTAAGGGTGTAGAATTGGATGAAGAAGGAGGAAAGAATTTGGGGTACGTCGATGGACTTGTTGAGCTGATTGGGGATTATTTAAATGATGATGACAGCGGTGATTGGTTCAAAAAAACATTTCAAATTCATTCTTCGATTGATTCCGAACTTAGTAATATTTCCAGTGATGACAATGATGATTTTGATAGCATGCGATGAAGATCTTCTTCTATTATTATTATTTTGAACCATAGAACTAGTAATAAAATGTTTAGTAAACTTAAATCTAAAAGCAGTAAAACTAATAATAATTCAAAGTTTATTAATCGAATCATACGTGGCGCGAATGATGTTATGTTATCATTACCGCGTAAATATAGACTATCTCCTACATTATCTAATGCAAATTCTTATTCTTCTGCTTCTTCCTCATCTACTTCATTACCTAAAAACAAACAACAACGCTACCCTCAAAACTTACCTGGGAACACTAATGGAACCGATGCTCATCGTTCATTTCCTTATATATTATCATCCTTAGTTAGACAATTACCATCCTTTCACCATCATATTCATCATAACATTACACAGCAGAACCATCAACCACCATGTTACGCTACATTTTTATCCGACCTGAACTCTCATCTCAACAACTGCATGAGTAACATGAGTAACTCTAATCTATTAGGATGAGATTGTTTGGAATTATTAGATTTAGATTTAGATTCAGTAACTGTTGACGCGTGTATTCTGCCGGTCATACGAAGGAATTATTTAAGCATCGATGAGGGAAATGAAGTGCATTATATACAGAAAAGGAAAACTTCATTAAGTGATGGTTGGGTATGCATATTAAATATTATTATACCTGAAACGATAAGGAAATCAAAAGTTGAGGGATTAATTCGATCATTGAAATAACATGGTTATGATGATGACCAAGTATTGGAACCAATGATACATTGTATTGAAATATCAGACAGTATACCAATCATACGTGGATTTCATGGAAGTTATAATAACAATAAACAGGTTTGTAAACTTTCATATAATCTTCGGAATGCTGTCTTTATTTTAGTCTATGATGAAAATGATGTGAACAAGCATGTAAAGGACCTTTTCGTTAGGCAGATTGACTTTTATTTATATTTTTTATTTCTTCCCTTTTCGGACATTACGATTTTTTATTTGGTTATGGATAGCCATGAAAGAGCCACTACCAGACTACATTTGGACCGTTTCAAACTCAGGCCACACCCATTTACTTGTCAAAAATTACAACCATCGTCAAATATGATATTTACACCAGTTCTTCGTAAACTGCGCGTGCCAAAACGTATTACTGGTGTTATTTCACTGACACGTCTTATTTCTGCAACATCGTCTGTCACAACATCAGTGATATCAAAGCAGATGATTTCGCCAATGGCACTATCAAAATCGTCGCAACGAAGTGTCAAATTCTGATGTTTCATTTTCTCCAATGACTCCATCAAAACATTGCCTTCGTTTGATACATTTATAATATCAGTATTCCTAAAAATTGAAACAAATTCCGAAACAAATTTCAACAAGGTTATGCTACATATATCATCTTTACTGTTGCTATCTGCGCCACCGAAAATGACTCATGAAATGGAAAATAGTAACAAAAAAGAAAAACTTGAAGAAATGCCTCTACCTCCACCTCTAGCATCCATTTCATTCTTGGCTGTACCACCACCACCACCAAGTACAACGAAAGATTTCATACCTTGAACCAAATCATCATCTGTGTGATCAATTAAAAATTCAGAGCAAGAAGTAGTCCCTCAAATCGCCATTAATTTGGGTTCTGATATCTGCTATTCCGTTCCCGGCTGAACCATTATCAGCATCAACCATTACTGAATGCGTGACTCCCTCAACATGTTGATCACGGTAGGTTTCTGCACAAACAGAAATTACTATTTTATGAAAAGTTCGTTCCTGGTATGATGGAGGAGATTTCAAATCATCAAGCGTGACAGTTGAGAACCGTACAAATTCATCCCATTTTCGTTTCTGTGCTGATCCTTTTTATATGTTAGTCATCTGCCGTAAGAACCATGTACGATTCCAAAATTTCTTCAAGTACAACATAAATCGTGTAAATTCCACATAAGTTCATATTGTGTAAGCAAAGTCGCTTTCCAACCCATCTCTTCAACTAATTACCGCAGAATACACTCAAAAAATCAGACGCAATAGCAACCAAATTAACAATTTGATTAATACTTCTAACTTTGTAGGATTTCCATCAGGATTTCCATCAGCATGTTATTCATCTCCCACATAACTAGTACGGTTCTCACTGTTTGAAATTGTTGATTTCATATTTCCAAATTGACTATTACTTGTCATTTTGTCTTTCTCTTCATTGCCATTACCTTCAATTATAAGATTAACATCATGGTTTATAGACAGAAGTATTTCATCACATTCTTTAAGGAAAGTATCGTATATCTGTTCGTTACCGTTTACAGAACTGGAATCACCAACATTTGTTTTAAGCAACGTAACTTGTTCTAAATGACGTACAGTCTGGTTCACTGATGGATAAATCCATTTCATTACTGGACGGGAAAGCTTCCAATCGAAAGTGTTATAAGATACTTCCAAGTTTGTAAGAGAATATCCAAGGTCTTCGAAAAGTGAAAGCCTCCTTCGATTACAGGCATCATGTAATTACATAGTAATGTAAGAAATAACTCGGTCAGTAGCACGGTGAACTACTTCTTCCTCATTTGGAATGGAATCTTTGTTTTTGGAAATACATCCTTTTCTATTATCAGCCTTAGTGGACTCCCGCTTTCTTCCAACGAGTTCAACATGTTTTTTTCCGATTCTTGAGAGCCAAGACGGCTGAAGAAATTTTTCCCCATTTAAAACTCCATTGGATGACACACTTTAGTCGGATCCAGATGCATTTCTGTTTTATTGCTCATATCCGACATCAGTCACATCATTTGAACTTTTGAATTGACAAAACGTGTTCTTCTTGACATTTATCACAGTTGACATACAATCGTCATCCTCATTTCACTAGATTCTAATCCAATTCCATCTATCCATACTACCTTCTTCTCATCAGCACGTCGTCTGCAGAATAATATGGCACTCACGGCGAGAGCATATGCCTCAGGTACAGTTACACTGCCTTGCACGGAAAATTGATGTCTTTCTCCCTTCAATTTCTTCGATTTAGACACAGCCCCGTTAATACAAACATCTGGTCTAAGAGATAAGAAAGTAACTACTTCTGCTACAATCACCTTCTTCAAAGTAGCCCGTTGAAATATACTGCTGTATCGTCGTAGAGCTTCATCACATCTAGTGGTCATCATTTTTTCGAAGATGCGTTAGATGAGAGGGCACATGCAAATTAACGACGTTTTCCTCCCTTAATTTTTTGTACTATCAACATTACACTACTTACTGCTTCTTTCATATCGCTTACTTCGTTAACCAACATGGGAACTACAGCAGAGACTCTTCGAAGGTCGGTTTCAACATCCTTGGCAAAAGAATCAATCAACTTCTTCACATATGATTTCATTTTGGAAAATTCCTCTTTCATATCACTTATCTTCGTATCAAATCGACTAGGTACTTCACTTACCACTTTCTACCAATAACCTCATGTCCCATTGAATTTAGTAATTGTGTATTATTAGAAACCTACAAATGGAAAGATTGCCCAATCAATGATTTCTTTACCTGCAATCTGTCTACATCATCTTCATCAGTTCCTTCATCCATTCCATCGTCATCTGGATATTCATATTCTTCATGATCATTGATATATCCAGTATGCGGATTGTCGGTGATGTCATCATTGGATTCTTCAGCGATTGGTAAGTCCCCAGACTCCGATCGAAA